>JAYKKM010000159.1:1037500-1117500 GCA_035772405.1 Chrysogorgia sp. JL179-B06 | reverse complement strand
TTCCATTATACGACTCGTTAAACAACCTCACGATTTGTACACTCCTTTTTACGAATCATTAACGACTTTTACCACTCGTACAGCTAGTAACAACATTTTACGAATCTACTACGACTCGTACACATGCGACAGTATTGGACGAACCATCACGGTAAATCGCGGAGAAATGCGGAGAGCGGTTCCCGGAATAAGACTGAGTTAAACACTGTCACTGACTCTACAATCGTTTTAGAAATATTGAAGCGTTTTGGAGATCATAAAACAAGCTTTTGAATGTCAAATATGCCAGTCAATCGACCGTGGTTTCGTGCATTGTCTGCCGTCGCCTCCCCAAATTTCGAAAATCGTAGACGGTCGGACACCTCTTTGATGATCGGTGGAATCTTGGGACTCTTTACGCACCCTATTTTTTTGATAATATTCTAAACCAAACCCTAAAACTAACCCTAACCTAACCTTAATCCTAACCCTATTAAAAAGAAAAAAGTAAAGTAAAAATTTAAAAAAATGGAAAAATTGTATACTCACCCAACATTCTAACCCAGCTCTCACAACTAAAAATTAATAACACAGACCACTCGGCTATGCAAACGAACTTGACATTTTTTGGTTGATAAATCAATATTTATGTAACCCATTGTAACCCATTCCACCGACCATCAAAGAAGTGTCCGACCGTCTACGGTTTCGCCAAATTTGCGTCGCCGCCCTATAGGTTGCTGTCGTAGATCTTAAGGTCCTTTAGGTAGTTGATCTGACAACTACTAAGTTATTAATTAATCGACATTAATTAACCTACACACCACGGCAAGTCGATGGATATTACAAATCTCGAGCGAGATTTGAATTCAGACATTTGGGATTACGGTCTGCTGCTGCTTGAGTCAGTACGCCAACAGCTGCAGGGAACAGTTTGCTAATTTTATTAATTTAAGTATTCACGAAATATTTATCCCTACCTTGAGACAATTGGAGTCACCTGTTATTTTCACCTGAATTCACCTTGAATTTTGCCTTGTAATAGAACTAAATTGCATTGAGTTGTTGATCAACAAAAATATACCATATCTTATATATATGCAGGCTAAAGCATATAAAGAAAGGAATTCCATATGGGCAGGCACAATTAGAGCCATTATAGACGAATTTGTAATTCAAATTAGGTGCTTGAAAGACGGTTGGATAAAAGGGATAAATCAAAAGGACCTCATGCAGGTCTTTATTTTCGTTAAGCCCGCCGCACACTAGATATATCAGCTTAGCAAAGTTTCACTCGTGACTGTTGGCGTAAGCAAGTTCCCCCAGTGTGTGGTGGCGTTTTGAGCGCTATTGTTCACGCGTGCCATCGGCGCCGTATATTCAACATGTTGAATAATGTTGTGCACGAGTGAACCTTTCCTGCAAGTGTGCGCGCGTGCAAAGCTATCAGCTTACAATAGGAGGCAAATACGCATGCGTGTTGGCTCATATTGTTAAATTAATTCGTGAAACATGGCCGTTACATCACCATGTAACTTATTCTATTTAACTATTTACTATGTCACCAATTATATTCAATGCAGTCGAGTTTCCATGTAAACATTAGAGTTATTACTATGTAACATACAGTAATTTATGTCATTTATGCTGATTTATGCAAACATTTCAGTCTTATATATGTGTGTAACAACATTTTTTTGAAAAGCTAACTGACACTAATTCATTATGAGTGTAGTTTTACTAACTTTTACATGATATTATGCCTTTGAGAAGCTCCAGTCGGTCAATATGGAATATTGTCATTTTCCGCCATTTTAGGGTCGTGTACTAAAACGGCTCTAACTTTTTTTCCGTTTGTTTAATTTCAGTCATATTTGTTGTACATGTTGCCAATATCACAATATAAGTTTTTGGTTATAGATGTTTGGATAGTATTACCCAGTATACAGGCTAGACCACTGTTTTTCTACAAAATTTAGTGTCATTACATCATTAACATGTTAATTTATGCTAATTTATGCTATATATATTTCATTTTGGGCGGACCAAATATCGAAATTCTGAAAGCCCATCACATATCCTTTCAGAAAAGGTATAGGTTTCTATATAGTCCTAAATAATTGCTGAGAAAATAAATGGATATTGACACTGGTCAATTTTCATTGATTTTGCCCAAGTCGAGAATGAGTTTGTAAACTGATAGTCAAAATGTCTTGCACAAGTTACTGGGTCACTTTGAATAAGTCTGCATTTTTCTTGCCAATTTAATTGTTCCAGTTCATCATCAGTATAATAGTTGCCCTAATATTTTAAGGAGATGTAACCACTTTGTTTCAGTTGAAGAAAAGCTACAGAAAAAAGTGGCAGGACCCAATTGTCTTATCATTGCAAAAATATATATTTTAGCTTTTTCAAAATATGGTGGTGATCCTCTTAGTGCTTTTAGGAATTTAAAGCCTTGATCGAAGTGAACAATTCTCTCTTAAACTACAACCTTGCTTCAATTGTCCAGCTGTTAAACCAATATTAGTTCTCTTATTCTTTCTCAATGCAATTTGAGATTTGCCGAAAAGTATTTTCATCTGTAGCTTTTTAGTCTTGAAGAATATATTTTCAACACACATTGCTACTTTTCTATCTGATCATCTTAATTCTGATTTACAAATATCACTATAAAAAACTTTGACTGATCTTTCTTTATCTTCAGGCCTTTTTGACCAAGAAATATTCCCGGGTAAGCTAGTCCTACAGAATATTTATCTCTAAATATACTAAGTGGTCTGTTACCTTCACCTGGTGCAACATTGTGAATTGTTTCTCTTTCATGATCTTCAAGAAAACCTGTGGCAGTCAGGTTCACAGCAAAAGTGGCATTTCATTCTTTTTTAAATATTTTTTAAATGTTCGACAAACCCATTCAATATTGTCAACACACAATTTATTCAATAAGTATTGCATAATACTGGGGTTTGACAGTCTCAACTTCTCTTCAAAATTAACACTGTGTCTGTACCATAACTGGTCACAACATGTACAAATGTATAATGGGCCCTGTGATACAGCTTTATGAAACTTGTGGACAATATCTGAAATCACACCAGCTTCATTTGTATTGTTCTTAATTTGTTTATCATAATTGCAATGTTTTAGAAGTCGCATTTTTTTTGTGATCATCAAACTCATTTGCTCTCACATTTCTATTATACATTTGCTTTCCTAAAAGACGCTTTTCATTGTGCTCAGCAGTTTCATTATAATTTGTTTTCTTATCGTACACTTGCTGCACTAGAAGACGCTTTTCCTTGTGATTGGCAGTTTCATTCACTTTCATTTTATTATAACACATTTTCTTCACTAAAAGACACTTTTCCTTGTGCTCAGCAGTTTCATTCACTTTCAATTTTTCATCATACACTTGCTGTGCTGCAAGTCTATTTATTCGGCATTCTGTAGATTCGTTTTTCCTCACATGTCGACGCTTGGAAAGTCTTTTCTCTCGACTTGATTCAGTTTCACTTGTTTTCCTTTTTAAATAGTTTATAATTATGTGCTTTTAGTTTCTTTTGGATTTTTTTTCATCTTATTTTATTTTATTAGATTTGTCACTCTTTTTAGGTGAACGGAATATCCCCAACAGGCTAGAATCCAAATTACAGGGGTTCCGAGGGCCTACGGTTTAAGGTCGTTATCCGAGAAGACCCGAAAGTCTTACCATTTGCTGATATTTTTGCAAAGGCAGCACTTTCTCCTCAATTATTTTTAAGACCCTGAGTGGAGGTCCAACCCAGGATTTGAACCTGTGTCTCCCAGCTCATAGACATGTGTGGTAACAACCTTACAACCTCACAACCTTACCTAGCTAAAGACTACATTTGCTCTTTTTTTCTATCATTCTCATTTTGACCTCTTTCCCATTTCATGCTTATTACCCGTTCTTCATCTACAACCTTTCTCTTTGGGCTGTTTTTATTTTGACTATTTTGATTATCTGCATGGAGGTCTCTGCTGTTTTGTCTAGGAATACATGCCTCAACATTTTGATTTTATACAGGATAATTAACTGAGACACCTTTTTATCTCAAAAGGCATAAACCTTCCACAATATGTAGTCTTTTGAAAAAACGGCACTAGATTATCAACACCTTGAACAGGTAGTAATACAGCTGTACTAGAAAAATGTGGCATTCCATGCAAGTCTCTTGAATGAGAATCAAACACATTATAGCAATGTCCAATACTTTTAAACACTGAAACCGTACTGCAATCAATAGTTAACAAAACAACATTCATAGTTTATTTCAACTCCATAAAATAACTACTCATCACAGGCATTTTTAAGAGAAACATAAGGTTCATTATTATTTCTCATGAGCAATTCACCAGTCAATGATCCACTATAGGTTAAGGCATAGATTTTCTCATCTAGTGACACCATGTTAGGAACATCTGTCAACAACAAAAACTCTTTTTTCACAGAAACTTAAATACAATCATACAAACAATTTCCATTTCACAAAATACTGTTTAACACATATATATATATATATATATATATATATATATATATATATAGCACAATATCACAATATCTACAGACACGTGTTTCGCTGTTCCACAGCTCATCAGTGTAGCTTGGTACAATCTAGATATGGACATGAGTACTAATTATACACAAACGATTGCCAGTGACAACCGCTTGTGGGATAAACAGCGGTCATGCGCACATCCAGAGAGCGTGAAGCGGTATAGGGCCAGAGTGCTCAAACTACCACAAGGGTAGTGGGCGTTGCATTATCGCTAAAGGACACCTACACCAACTTCACAGAGTGCTCAACAACACCGAAGTGAAGGAGCGTAATAGCACAATATCTACAGACACGTGTTTCGCTGTTCCACAGCTCATCAGTGTAGCTTGGTACAATCTAGATATGGACATGAGTACTAATTATACACAAAACGATTGCAGTGACAACCGCTTGTGGGATAAACAGCGGTCATGCGCACATCCAGAGAGCGTGAAGCGGTATAGGGCCAGAGTGCTCAAACTACCACAAGGGTAGTGGGCGTTGCATTATCGCTAAAGGACACCTACACCAACTTCACAGAGTGCTCAACAACACCGAAGTGAAGGAGCGTAATAGCACAATATCTACAGACACGTGTTTCGCTGTTCCACAGCTCATCAGTGTAGCTTGGTACAATCTAGATATGGACATGAGTACTAATTATACACAAACGATTGCCAGTGACAACCGCTTGTGGGATAAACAGCGGTCATGCGCACATCCAGAGAGCGTGAAGCGGTATAGGGCCAGAGTGCTCAAACTACCACAAGGGTAGTGGGCGTTGCATTATATATATATATATATATATATATATATATATACATATGACGTATATATATATATATATATATATATACATATACATATATATATATATATATATATATATATATATATATATATATATATATATGAAAAATGCTAAAATTGCAGCCAGGATTTGTCATAATTTAAAATAGTTCAGATTAGTTTGTCATTGACTAGTTAAAAAACGTACATACATATATATATATATATATATATATATATATATATATATATATATATATATATATATATATATATATATATAACTACAGACGGTACCGTTTCGGCCTTTTGGGCCTCATCAGTGTAGTACTGTTGAGCAGGATGAAGATAACTGCTATTTACAGTCACCCTTGATGCCACACAAATATATATATATATATATATATATATATATATATATATATATATATATATATATATATATATATATATATATATATATATATATATTATATATATTATATATATATATATATATATTATATATATATATATATATATAAATATAATGAAAGGATTTGTGGTGAAGGAAAATTTCGAGTGTTGGAATACATACATTTTAAGACCAAACCGGGACCAGTTGCGAAAAATGCAACTTAGCGGCCTTCCGGTAGGAATTGAACCCGCGACCCTGCGATTGCTAGTGCAGTGCTCTGACCACTGAGCTACGGAAGCCGTTGCCGAGAGCCTAGTCACGAGTTCTATATATATGGTGGTAATGCCGGGATAAGATTTTTCGCAGGGTCGCGGGTTCAATTCCTACCGTAAGGCCGCTAAATTGCATTTTTCGCAACTGGTCCCGGTTTGGTCTTAAAATGTATGTATTCCAACACTCGAAATTTTCCTTCACCACAAATCCTTTCAACATGTGGATCGAGTGAAATGCCAAATATTACCTATAATATACCCAGAATCTTATCCTGGCATTACCACCATCTATATAGAACTCGTGACTAGGCTCTCGGCAACGGCTTCCGTAGCTCAGTGGTCAGAGCACTGCACTTAGCAATCGCAGGGTCGCGGGTTCAATTCCTACCGGAAGGCCGCTAAGTTGCATTTTTCGCAACTGGTCCCGGTTTGGTCTTAAAATGTATGTATTCCAACACTCAAATTTTCCTTCACCACAAATCCTTTCAACATGTAGTTTGATCGAGTGAAATGCCAAATATTACCTATAATATACCCATGAGAATCTTATCCCGGCATTACCACTATATATATATAACTCGTGACTAGGCTCTCGGCAACGGCTTCCGTAGCTCAGTGGTCAGAGCACTGCACTAGCAATCGCAGGGTCGCGGGTTCAATTCCTACCGGAAGGCCACTAAGTTGCATTTTTCGCAACTGGTCCCGGTTTGGTCTTAAAATGTATGTATTCCAACACTCGAAATTTTCCTTCACCACGAATCCTTTCAACATGTTATGTAGTTTGATCGAGTGAAATGCCAAATATTACCTATATATATATATTATATATATATATATATATATATATATATATATATATATATATATATATATATATATATATATATATATATATATATATATATATATATATATATATATATATATATATATATATATATATATATATATATATTGAAGTTGCATTTTTCGCAACTGGTCCCGGTTTGGTCTTAAAATGTATGTATTCCAACACTCGAACTACATGTTCATAAGCTGTGATTTATATGTTGTGATTATATTCAACGAAATATTATACAACGAAATATATACATATGTTGTGATTTATACAACGAAACGTTAGATCTAATTAAAATTTTATTATGCCTTTTCAACCTCACGATCCGTACGAATCTACAACATTTTTAGGGCCTACCTTAGGCACAGTAAATATATATGACACATCTTATGAGTCGTCTTGTCAATTTTACGACTCGCTAAAAAACCTCACGAGTTGTATACGAATTTCGTACGAATCGACAACTTTTTAGGGCTACCTTATAGGCACGGTATATATATATATATATATAAGACACACTTATATATATAAGACACATTTTACGAGTCGTCATTTCCATTATACGACTCGTTAAACAACCTCACGATTTGTACACTCCTTTTTACGAATCATTAACGACTTTTACCACTCGTACGGCTAGTAACAACATTTTACGAATCTACTACGACTCGTACACATGCGACAGTATTGGACGAACCATCACGGTAAATCGCGGAGAAATGCGGAGAGCGGTTCCCGGAATAAGACTGAGTTAAACACTGTCACTGACTCTACAGTCGTTTTAGAAATATTGAAGCGTTTTGGAGGATCATAAAACAAGCTTTTGAATGTCAAATATGCCAGTCAATCGACCGTGGTTTCGTGCATTGTCTGCCGTCGCCTCCCCAAATTTCGAAATCGTAGACGGTCGGACACCTCTTTGATGATCGGTGGAATCTTGGGACTCTTTACGCACCCTATTTTTTTGATAATATTCTAAACCAAACCCTAAAACTAACCCTAACCTAACCTTAATCCTAACCCTATTAAAAAGAAAAAAGTAAAGTAAAAATTTAAAAAAATGGAAAAATTGTATACTCACCCAACATTCTAACCCGCTCTCACAACTAAAAATTAATAACACAGACCACTCGGCTATGCAAACGAACTTGACATTTTTTGGTTGATAATCAATATTTATGTAACCCATTGTAACCCATTCCACCGACCATCAAAGAGGTGTCCGACCGTCTACGGTTTCGCCAAATTTGCGTCGCCGCCCTATAGGTTGCTGTCGTAGATCTTAAGGTCCTTTAGGTAGTTGATCTGACAACTACTAAGTTATTAATTAATCGACATTAATTAACCTACACACCACGGCAAGTCGATGGATATTACAAATCTCGAGCGAGATTTGAATTCAGACATTTGGGATTACGGTCTGCTGCTGCTTGAGTCAGTACGCCAACAGCTGCAGGGAACAGTTTGCTAATTTTATTAATTTAAGTATTCACGAAATATTTATCCCTACCTTGAGACAATTGGAGTCACCTGTTATTTTCACCTGAATTCACCTTGAATTTTGCCTTGTAATAGAACTAAATTGCATTGAGTTGTTGATCAACAAAAATATACCATATCTTATATATATGCAGGCTAAAGCATATAAAGAAAGGAATTCCATAAGGGCAGGCACAATTAGAGCCATTATAGACGAATTTGTAATTCAAATTAGGTGCTTGAAAGACGGTTGGATAAAAGGGATAAATCAAAAGGACCTCATGCAGGTCTTTATTTTCGTTAAGCCCGCCGCACACTAGATATATCAGCTTAGCAAAGTTTCACTCGTGACTGTTGGCGTAAGCAAGTTCCCCCAGTGTGTGGTGGCGTTTTGAGCGCTATTGTTCACGCGTGCCATCGGCGCCGTATATTCAACATGTTGAATAATGTTGTGCACGAGTGAACCTTTCCTGCAAGTGTGCGCGCGTGCAAAGCTATCAGCTTACAATAGGAGGCAAATACGCATGCGTGTTGGCTCATATTGTTAAATTAATTCGTGAAACATGGCCGTTACATCACCATGTAACTTATTCTATTCAACTATTTACTATGTCACCAATTATATTCAATGCAGTCGAGTTTACATGTAAACATTAGAGTTATTACTATGTAACATACAGTAATTTATGTCATTTATGCTGATTTATGCAAACATTTCAGTCTTATATATGTGTGTAACAACATTTTTTTTGAAAAGCTAACTGACACTAATTCATTATGAGTGTAGTTTTTTACTAACTTTTACATGATATTATGCCTTTGAGAAGCTCCAGTCGGTCAATATGGAATATTGTCATTTTCCGCCATTTTAGGGTCGTGTACTAAAACGGCTCTAACTTTTTTTCCGTTTGTTTAATTTTCAGTCATATTTGTTTGTACATATTGCCAATATCACAATATAAGTTTTTGGTTATAGATGTTTGGATAGTATTACCCAGTATACAGGCTAGACCAGTGTTTTTCTACAAAATTTAGTGTCATTACATCATTAACATGTTAATTTATGCTAATTTATGCTATATATATTTCATTTTGGGCGGACCAAATATCGAAATTCTGAAAGCCCATCACATATCCTTTCAGAAAAGGTATAGGTTTCTATATAGTCCTAAATAATTGCTGAGAAAATAAATGGATATTGACACTGGTCAATTTTCATTGATTTTGCCCAAGTCGAGAATGAGTTTGTAAACTGATAGTCAAAATGTCTTGCACAAGTTACTGGGTCACTTTGAATAAGTCTGCATTTTTCTTGCCAATTTAATTGTTTCCAGTTCATCATCAGTATAATAGTTGCCCTAATATTTTAAGGAGATGTAACCACTTTGTTTCAGTTGAAGAAAAGCTACAGAAAAAAGTGGCAGGACCCAATTGTCTTATCATTGCAAAAATATATTTTTTAGCTTTTTCAAAATATGGTGGTGATCCTCTTAGTGCTTTTAGGAATTTAAAGCCTTGATCGAAGTGAACAATTCTCTCTAAACTACAACCTTGCTTCAATTGTCCAGCTGTTAAACCAATATTAGTTCTCTTATTCTTTCTCAATGCAATTTGAGATTTGCCGAAAAGTATTTTCATCTGTAGCTTTTTAGTCTTGAAGAATATATTTTCAACACACATTGCTATTCTTCTATCTGATCATCTTAATTCTGATTTACAAATATCACTATAAAAAACTTTGACTGATCTTTCTTTATCTTCAGGCCTTTTTGACCAAGAAATATTCCCGGGTAAGCTAGTCCTACAGAATATTTATCTCTAAATATACTAAGTGGTCTGTTACCTTCACCTGGTGCAACATTGTGAATTGTTTCTCTTTCATGATCTTCAAGAAAACCTGTGGCAGTCAGGTTCACAGCAAAAGATGGCATTTCATTCTTTTTTAAATATTTTTTAAATGTTCGACAAACCCATTCAATATTGTCAACACACAATTTATTCAATAAGTATTGCACAATACTGGGGTTTGACAGTCTCAACTTCTCTTCAAAATTAACACTGTTGTCTGTACCATAACTGGTCACAACATGTACAAATGTATAATGGGCCCTGTGATACAGCTTTATGAAACTTGTGGACAATATCTGAAATCACACCAGCTTCATTTGTATTGTTCTTAATTTGTTTATCATAATTGCAATGTTTTAGAAGTCGCATTTTTTTTGTGATCATCAAACTCATTTGCTCTCACATTTCTATTATACATTTGCTTTCCTAAAAGACGCTTTTCATTGTGCTCAGCAGTTTCATTATAATTTGTTTTCTTATCGTACACCTTGCTGCACTAGAAGACGCTTTTCCTTGTGATTGGCAGTTTCATTCACTTTCATTTTATTATAACACATTTTCTTCACTAAAAGACACTTTTCCTTGTGCTCAGCAGTTTCATTCACTTTCAATTTTTCATCATACACTTGCTGTGCTGCAAGTCTATTTATTCGGCATTCTGTAGATTCGTTTTTCCTCACATGTCGACGCTTGGAAAGTCTTTTCTCTCGACTTGATTCAGTTTCACTTGTTTTCCTTTTTAAATAGTTTATAATTATGTGCTTTTAGTTTCTTTTGGATTTTTTTTCATCTTATTTTATTTTATTAGATTTGTCACTCTTTTTAGGTGAACGGAATATCCCCAACAGGCTAGAATCCAAATTACAGGGGTTCCGAGGGCCTACGGTTTAAGGTCGTTATCCGAGAAGACCCGAAAGTCTTACCATTTGCTGATATTTTTGCAAAGGCAGCACTTTCTCCTCAATTATTTTTAAGACCCTGAGTGGAGGTCCAACCCAGGATTTGAACCTGTGTCTCCCAGCTCATAGACATGTGTGGTAACAACCTTACAAACCTCACAACCTTACCTAGCTAAAGACTACATTTGCTCTTTTTTTCTATCATTCTCATTTTGACCTCTTTCCCTTTTCATGCTTATTACCCGTTCTTCATCTACAACCTTTCTCTTTGGGCTGTTTTTATTTTGACTATTTTGATTATCTGCATGGAGGTCTCTGCTGTTTTGTCTAGGAATACATGCCTCAACATTTTGATTTATACAGGATACATTAACTGAGACACCTTTTATCTCAAAAGGCATAAACCTTCCACAATATGTAGTCTTTTGAAAAAACGGCACTAGATTATCAACACCTTGAACAGGTAGTAATACAGCTGTACTAGAAAAATGTGGCATTCCATGCAAGTCTCTTGAATGAGAATCAAACACATTATAGCAATGTCCAATACTTTTAAACACTGAAACCGTACTGCAATCAATAGTTAACAAACAACATTCATAGTTTATTTCAACTCCATAAAATAACTACTCATCACAGGCATTTTTAAGAGAAACATAAGGTTCATTATTATTTCTCATGAGCAATTCACCAGTCAATGATTCACTATAGGTTAAGGCATAGATTTTCTCATCTAGTGACACCATGTTAGGAACATCTGTCAACAACAAAAACTCTTTTTTCACAGAAACTTAAATACAATCATACAAACAATTTCCATTTCACAAAATACTGTTTAACACATATATATATATATATATATATATATATATATATATATATATATATATATATATATATATATATACATATGACGTATATATATATATATATATATATATATATATATATATATATATATATATATATATATATATATATATGAAAAATGCTAAAATTGCAGCCAGGATTTGTCATAATTTAAAATAGTTCAGATTAGTTTGTCACTGACTAGTTAAAAAACGTACATACATATATATATATATATATATATATATATATATATATATATATATATATATATATATATATATATATATATATATATATATATATATATATATATATATATATATATATATATATATATATATATATATATATATATATATATATATATATATATATATATATATATAATATATATATATAACTACAGACGGTACCGTTTCGGCCTTTTGGGCCTCATCAGTGTAGTGCTGTTGAGCAGGATGAAGATAACTGCTATTTACAGTCACCCTTGATGCCACACAAATATATATATATATATATATATATATATTATATATATATATATATATATATATATATATATATATATATATATATATATATATATATATATATATATATATATATATATATATATATATATATATATATATATATATATATAAAAATATAATGAAAGGATTTGTGGTGAAGGAAAATTTCGAGTGTTGGAATACATACATTTTTAAGACCAAACCGGGACCAGTTGCGAAAAATGCAACTTAGCGGCCTTCCGGTAGGAATTGAACCCGCGACCCTGCGATTGCTAGTGCAGTGCTCTGACCACTGAGCTACGGAAGCCGTTGCCGAGAGCCTAGTCACGAGTTCTATATATGTGGTGGTAATGCCGGGATAAGATTTTTCGCAGGGTCGCGGGTTCAATTCCTACCGTAAGGCCGCTAAATTGCATTTTTTCGCAACTTGGTCCCGGTTTGGTCTTAAAATGTATGTATTCCAACACTCGAAATTTTCCTTCACCACAAATCCTTTCAACATGTGGATCGAGTGAAATGCCAAATATTACCTATAATATACCCAGAATCTTATCCTGGTATTACCACCATCTATATAGAACTCGTGACTAGGCTCTCGGCAACGGCTTCCGTAGCTCAGTGGTCAGAGCACTGCACTAGCAATCGCAGGGTCGCGGGTTCAATTCCTACCGGAAGGCCGCTAAGTTGCATTTTTCGCAACTGGTCCCGGTTTGGTCTTAAAATGTATGTATTCCAACACTCGAAATTTTCCTTCACCACAAATCCTTTCAATATGTAGTTTGATCGAGTGAAATGCCAAATATTACCTATAATATACCCATGAGAATCTTATCCCGGCATTACCACTATATATATATAACTCGTGACTAGGCTCTCGGCAACGGCTTCCGTAGCTCAGTGGTCAGAGCACTGCACTAGCAATCGCAGGGTCGCGGGTTCAATTCCTACCGGAAGGCCACTAAGTTGCATTTTTCGCAACTGGTCCCGGTTTGGTCTTAAAACGTATGTATTCCAACACTCGAAATTTTCCTTCACCACGAATCCTTTTCAACATGTAGTGTTGATCGAGTGAAATGCCAAATATTACCTATATATATATATATATATATATATATATATATATATATATATATATATATATATATATATATATATATATATATATATATATTGAAGTTGCATTTATCGCAACTGGTCCCGGTTTGGTCTTAAAATGTATGTATTCCAACACTCGAACTACATGTTCATAAGCTGTGATTTATATGTTGTGATTATATACAACGATTTATTATACAACGAAATATATACATATGTTGTGATTTATACAACGAAACGTTAGATCTAATTAAAATTTTATTATGCCTTTTCAACCTCACGATCCGTACGAATCTACAACATTTTTAGGGCCTACCTTAGGCACAGTAAATATATATGACACATCTTATGAGTCGTCTTGTCAATTTTACGACTCGCTAAAAAACCTCACGAGTTGTATACGAATTTCGTACGAATCGACAACTTTTTAGGGCTACCTTATAGGCACGGTATATATATATATATATATAAGACACACTTATATATATATAAGACACATTTTACGAGTCGTCATTTCCATTATACGACTCGTTAAACAACCTCACGATTTGTACACTCCTTTTTACGAATCATTAACGACTTTTACCACTCGTACGGCTAGTAACAACATTTTACGAATCTACTACGACTCGTACACATGCGACAGTATTGGACGAACCATCACGGTAAATCGCGGAGAAATGCGGAGAGCGGTTCCCGGAATAAGACTGAGTTAAACACTGTCACTGACTCTACAGTCGTTTTAGAAATATTGAAGCGTTTTGGAGATCATAAAACAAGCTTTTGAATGTCAAATATGCCAGTCAATCGACCGTGGTTTCGTGCATTGTCTGCCGTCGCCTCCCCAAATTTCGAAATCGTAGACGGTCGGACACCTCTTTGATGATCGGTGGAATCTTGGGACTCTTTACGCACCCTATTTTTTTGATAATATTCTAAACCAAACCCTAAAACTAACCCTAACCTAACCTTAATCCTAACCCTATTAAAAAGAAAAAAGTAAAGTAAAAATTTAAAAAAATGGAAAAATTGTATACTCACCCAACATTCTAACCCAGCTCTCACAACTAAAAATTAATAACACAGACCACTCGGCTATGCAAACGAACTTGACATTTTTTGGTTGATAATCAATATTTATGTAACCCATTGTAACCCATTCCACCGACCATCAAAGAGGTGTCCGACCGTCTACGGTTTCGCCAAATTTGCGTCGCCGCCCTATAGGTTGCTGTCGTAGATCTTAAGGTCCTTTAGGTAGTTGATCTGACAACTACTAAGTCATTAATTAATCGACATTAATTAACCTACACACCACGGCAAGTCGATGGATATTACAAATCTCGAGCGAGATTTGAATTCAGACATTTGGGATTACGGTCTGCTGCTGCTTGAGTCAGTACGCCAACAGCTGCAGGGAACAGTTTGCTAATTTTATTAATTTAAGTATTCACGAAATATTTATCCCTACCTTGAGACAATTGGAGTCACCTGTTATTTTCACCTGAATTTCACCTTGAATTTTGCCTTGTAATAGAACTAAATTGCATTGAGTTGTTGATCAACAAAAATATACCATATCTTATATATATGCAGGCTAAAGCATATAAAGAAAGGAATTCCATATGGGGCAGGCACAATTAGAGCCATTATAGACGAATTTGTAATTCAAATTAGGTGCTTGAAAGACGGTTGGATAAAAGGGATAAATCAAAAGGACCTCATGCAGGTCTTTATTTTCGTTAAGCCCGCCGCACACTAGATATATCAGCTTAGCAAAGTTTCACTCGTGACTGTTGGCGTAAGCAAGTTCCCCCAGTGTGTGGTGGGCGTTTTGACGCGCTATTGTTCACGCGTGCCATCGGCGCCGTATATTCAACATGTTGAATAATGTTGTGCACGAGTGAACCTTTCCTGCAAGTGTGCGCGCGTGCAAAGCTATCAGCTTACAATAGGAGGCAAATACGCATGCGTGTTGGCTCATATTGTTAAATTAATTCGTGAAACATGGCCGTTACATCACCATGTAACTTATTCCTATTTAACTATTTACTATGTCACCAATTATATTCAATGCAGTCGAGTTTCCATGTAAACATTAGAGTTTATTACTATGTAACATACAGTAATTTATGTCATTTATGCTGATTTATGCAAACATTTCAGTCTTATATATGTGTGTAACAACATTTTTTTGAAAAGCTAACTGACACTAAATTCATTATGAGTGTAGTTTTACTAACTTTTACATGATATTATGCCTTTGAGAAGCTCCAGTCGGTCAATATGGAATATTGTCATTTTCCGCCATTTTAGGGTCGTGTACTAAAACGGCTCTAACTTTTTTTCCGTTTGTTTAATTTCAGTCCATATTTGTTTGTACATGTTGCCAATATCACAATATAAGTTTTTGGTTATAGATGTTTGGATAGTATTACCCAGTATACAGGCTAGACCAGCGTTTTTCTACAAAATTTAGTGTCATTACATCATTAACATGTTAATTTATGCTAATTTATGCTATATATATTTCATTTTGGGCGGACCAAATATCGAAATTCTGAAAGCCCATCACATATCCTTTCAGAAAAGGTATAGGTTTCTATATAGTCCTAAATAATTGCTGAGAAAATAAATGGATATTGACACTGGTCAATTTTCATTGATTTTGCCCAAGTCGAGAATGAGTTTGTAAACTGATAGTCAAAATGTCTTGCACAAGTAAAGTTACTGGGTCACTTTGAATAAGTCTGCATTTTTCTTGCCAATTTAATTGTTCCAGTTCATCATCAGTATAATAGTTGCCCTAATATTTTAAGGAGATGTAACCACTTTGTTTCAGTTGAAGAAAAGCTACAGAAAAAAGTGGCAGGACCCAATTGTCTTATCATTGCAAAAATATATTTTTTAGCTTTTTCAAAATATGGTGGTGATCCTCTTAGTGCTTTTAGGAATTTAAAGCCTTGATCGAAGTGAACAATTCTCTCTAAACTACAACCTTGCTTCAATTGTCCAGCTGTTAAACCAATATTAGTTCTCTTATTCTTTCTCAATGCAATTTGAGATTTGCCGAAAAGTATTTTCATCTGTAGCTTTTTAGTCTTGAAGAATATATTTTCAACACACATTGCTACTTTTCTATCTGATCATCTTAATTCTGATTTACAAATATCACTATAAAAAACTTTGACTGATCTTTCTTTATCTTCAGGCCTAAGCTAGTCCTACAGAATATTTATCTCTAAATATACTAAGTGGTCTGTTACCTTCACCTGGTGCAACATTGTGAATTGTTTCTCTTTCATGATCTTCAAGAAAACCTGTGGCAGTCAGGTTCACAGCAAAAGGTGGCATTTTCATTCTTTTTTAAATATTTTTTAAATGTTCGACAAACCCATTCAATATTGTCAACACACAATTTATTCAATAAGTATTGCACAATACTGGGGTTTGACAGTCTCAACTTCTCTTCAAAATTAACACTGTGTCTGTACCATAACTGGTCACAACATGTACAAATGTATAATGGGCCCTGTGATACAGCTGTATGAAACTTGTGGACAATATCTGAAATCACACCAGCTTCATTTGTATTGTTCTTAATTTGTTTATCATAATTGCAATGTTTTTAGAAGTCGCATTTTTTTTGTGATCATCAAACTCATTTGCTCTCACATTTCTATTATACATTTGCTTTCCTAAAAGGACGCTTTTCATTGTGCTCAGCAGTTTCATTATAATTTGTTTTCTTATCGTACACTTGCTGCACTAGAAGACGCTTTTCCTTGTGATTGGCAGTTTCATTCACTTTCATTTTATTATAACACATTTTCTTCACTAAAAGACACTTTTTCCTTGTGCTCAGCAGTTTCATTCACTTTCAATTTTTCATCATACACTTGCTGTGCTGCAAGTCTATGTATTCGGCATTCTGTAGATTCGTTTTTCCTCACATGTCGACGCTTGGAAAGTTCTTTTCTCTCGACTTGATTCAGTTTCACTTGTTTTCCTTTTTAAATAGTTTATAATTATGTGCTTTTAGTTTCTTTTGGATTTTTTTTCATCTTATTTTATTTTATTAGATTTGTCACTCTTTTTAGGTGAACGGAATATCCCCAACAGGCTAGAATCCAAATTACAGGGGTTCCGAGGGCCTACGGTTTAAGGTCGTTATCCGAGAAGACCCGAAAGTCTTAACCATTTGCTGATATTTTTGCAAAGGCAGCACTTTCTCCTCAATTATTTTTAAGACCCTGAGTGGAGGTCCAACCCAGGATTTGAACCTGTGTTCTCCCAGCTCATAGACATGTGTGGTAACAACCTTACAACCTCACAACCTTACCTAGCTAAAGACTACATTTGCTCTTTATTTCTATCATTCTCATTTTTGACCTCTTTCCCTTTTCATGGCTTATTACCCGTTCTTCATCTACAACCTTTCTCTTTGGGCTGTTTTTATTTTGACTATTTTGATTATCTGCATGGAGGTCTCTGCTGTTTTGTCTAGGAATACATGCCTCAACATTTTGATTTTATACAGGATACATTAAACTGAGACACCTTTTATCTCAAAAGGCATAAACCTTCCACAATATGTAGTCTTTTGAAAAAAACGGCACTAGATTATCAACACCTTGAACAGGTAGTAATACAGCTGTACTAGAAAAATGTGGCATTCCATGCAAGTCTCTTGAATGAGAATCAAACACATTATAGCAATGTCCAATACTTTTTAAACACTGAAACCGTACTGCAATCAATAGTTAACAAACAACATTCATAGTTTATTTTAACTCCATAAAATAACTACTCATCACAGGCATTTTTAAGGAGAAAACATAAGGTTCATTATTATTTCTCATGAGCAATTCACCAGTCAATGATTCCACTATAGGTTAAGGCATAGATTTTCTCATCTAGTGACACCATGTTAGGAACATCTGTCAACAACAAAAACTCTTTTTTCACAGAAACTTAAATACAATCATACAAACAATTTCCATTTCACAAAATACTGTTTAACACAGCCGAATCCCAGTTATAATATTTGTATTAATGTATTTAAAAATAATAGCACTCAATGACATTGCTACACACTGTTTAACCGCATTCTCACCAAATTTAGTCTGATTTCCTTGACTAAAATCAGCACCAACAGTGTTGTTTGAATTCACAATTTCGTATACACTGGGGCCTGGATTTTCTTCGACATCGTTCGAGAGTCTCAAAAGCAATGGTCGACATATACATTGTAGCACATCATTTCAAACGATAACACAATCACCAAAAACACGTATAAATGGAAAAACATCAACATTTTATTCAAGTATCGCCCTAGTCTTAAAAAAGGACTTCGGTTATTTTTACTCGTTTTATTGTTGACACTGTGACACCCGATTCTTGCTGGATATTGTTCTAACGTATCTCCCATTTCAAATAGTTATTAATTGATAATTATAACTTACAACTGCTTTACAAAAATTATTTCGTAGATTTGCTGTTGTTTATGCGCTCAGGGCCTCTGGCTTCGTGCAGTCTCACTTTCAGTTTGTTTTAATACGATGACGGTTGCTTCTTACAGTCGAGCGTTCACACTTGATTTGTTTCAATATTTAGCAGTCAACAACAGTTTCAATAATTTTAGTTTCAACAATAGTTTCAAATATAATGTAGTTTCACAATTAATGCAGTTTCCACAATATTTTCCATAATAGTTTCCACAATAGTTTCACAATAGTCTCACAATAGTTTCCACAATAGTTTCAATAATAGTTTCAACAAGAGCTCAATAATGGTTTCAATAAGAGTTTCAATCGACGGCGCAATATGTCAACGCCGAGATTTGTCCGCTGGTGGTATTGCCACGCAGCATATAGAACTGAAAAGAAAAGAATAATACCCCAATTTACAAAGTATAAAAAGGCACAAAGCCAGAATAGACTATCGACTTTCATAGCCAAGAAATTCAATAGTAACACTACCTGGACAACATAAAGCCCAAAACACACAAACAGTCCCAAGCAAAGAAGTCCACATAATCGCGCCATGGTTTTTCTTGTATCCTGTAAGAATATGTGACTAAAAGTAACGCCTATATATCTGTTGTTTTTTTATATAACCGTGGCTTATGGTGTTTCCCCTTTAGGGAAATTCCCTTTTGGTTAATTCCCGTAGTGCATTAATTATAGCCATATTTCAACTAGTATATAAACCGTAATTTTAATAAGCCTTTAGTCTTACACAAAACTCCTGTCGCTAGCTGCGCTGCTGATCGTCTTGAATGTGAAACTGTATATTTTGCTGAACTCTAGAGATCATAAACATAAAGAAAACTAGTAAATATTTGTATGACGTATTCGTATTTCTAATTAATACACACTAATTCCTGGAAGCTTGATTCTGAGAAGGCGCTCTCGTACAATTGAATAAATGTAACTTGAGAACAAATTGGAGAACGAAGGGTACTTAGAAATTGGTTCAACATAGTACCCAGGGTCTTATACCCGCTCCCCGCCCACACACGTTGCGAAAAGAGCGGACACAGGGAGCCGTACTCTGACACCTGTGTTTCTCTGTGTTTCCTCTATATTATGGAAATTCTGATGTTTTATTCAATGAAGATGAAACCGGGGGGGTGTAAATTGCACGCGCGGTAATTTGAAACTCGAAACAGCTGCCAGGTGAAGACACAACACTCATATGCGGGATTATCATACAGTGCGGCAAAACACACACGATGACGGCTGTGTTCTTTCTCTGTTTTATTCTATATTATGGAAATTCTGTATTATTTAATAAAGATGAGACCGCCGCGTTGAAACTCGAAACAGCTGCCTCGTGAAACGCGTGACGATCCCCGCGGTGTGATAAAACACACGATGAGAAGAATGCGTGTTATCCGGCACATGAGTATTGTGTCTTTCAGTGATCGTCACGCGTATTCACGTGGCACCCAGTGACAGCTGTTTCGAGTTTCAAATTACCGCGCATGCAATTTACATAAGCGCCGCGGTCTCATCTTCATTAAATAAAACATCAGAATTTCCATAATATAGAAGAAAAGAACGAAACACAGGTGGAACCTTTTCCGAAAATGGTGCCCAGTTGACTTCGGTAGACCTTCGGCAGAAACTTCAAGCGGGGAGTTAGGGTTAGTAAGACACTTAAAGTGAGAACAAATTAAGATTAGGAAGACATTTAAGGCGGGGGTTAGGGTTAGGATTTGTGTTGGGGTTGAGTTCTAGAATCCTACGTACAATTGACTGTTGTGGAATTACTCATAATTGGTAATCAAAGAGCACTTGACAATACACGGTCTCGAATCTCAAAAAATGTACCCGCGCTTTGTATTGTGGGACACTAGAAGTGAGTAAAAGTCACGGTTTTGCCGAACGTTTTAAAAAATGGTTCTTTTTCGTTGTTTTCTACGATTTATGTTTAATAAAGCGCTTTCATGCTTGTTACATGCGTAGAAACATTGTAGTTAAACTTGAACAAGATAAACACTTGAATATTGTTACTTAGCCAACCGCAAGTAGAATATTAATGGCGATTTTGTTGGTTTTTTGGCCAGCTGACTTAGTTGAGTACGTCAATAACATTTAGAAATACTTAATTTTTACAGGAGCGCTAGCTCAGAATCTTACTCACCTAAAATATCCCATAATGCACCAAATACGCACATTTTTTGAGATTCTCGATTATTGGTAATATAGTAACTAGTTCTAGTCCCCACTCGGTTAAAGACTCTTGGTGGATTGCTTCTAGTGCCAACCTTCACGGACAATGATTTTCGGAGCACTCAGTATGTCAACTATCCCCCACCTATGAGGCAACTAAGCCACTCATCATTAATGCAAATCCCCGACCTTCGACCGCCATCCTCCACCAGTCATTGAATTTGCCGAACCTGAATTTTGACTTGCCCACCCCAGTCCTCGCAATTTTGAAAAATTCTCGTAGGCAAAAAATTGCCGGCGATATTTCCAAGTTCGGCGGCAGTTCGGCTGCAATTTTTTTGTCTCTAAATGACAATTTGAAGATGCATAAGCATGTATTATATGCATTTACTTGTTGTTAATGTCTTTGATAGAGATTAGAACTGAATTGTTTTACAGTATTCTCTTGACTCTACTGATGATAAGTGTTTCCGTGTCGCTTGAAGCGGTCAGCACTAGAGGCAATCCATCGAGGGTTTTTCACCGCGTGGGGACTAGGACTAGTTACTATATTACCAACTGTTTTTGACTGTTTTTAACTGTTTTTAGGAGTACATGATTAAAGATTAAAGACCAATAATCGGCAATTGTCAAATGCTTTTAGATTTAACCAATAATGGGTAATTCCACAACAGTCCTTAAGTGTCTTCCTAACCCCTGCCCAATCCCCGCCTTCAACTTCATTGTAACCCTAACTCCCAACCAAAATTTAAAAAAAATTAAGAAACTTGAATAATTTAGCAACTAGTAGTCCCCACTTGGTTGGGTTAGGATTGGTGTTGTGTTGGGGTTGAGTTCTAGAATCCTACAATATACTGTTGTGGAATTACCCATTATTGGTTAAATCCAAAAGCATTTGACAATTGCCGATTATTGGTCTTTAATCTTTAATCATGTACTCCTAAAAACAGTTAAAAACAGTCAAAAACAGTTGGTAATATAGTAACTAGTCCTAGTCCCCACTCGGTGAAAGACCCTCGGTGGATTGCCTCTAGTGCTGACCGCTTGAAGCACATGAAAGCAATCCGTCGTTACGCGTGGCCAGCGGTCGCCGGTGTGGTTGAACTTGAAGTTACATGAAGTATATCACAACTACTTACGGACTTTCGATGCATAAGCCACAAAAATCAAAAAGTGTTCACAAAAAATAGCTCACTTACCGAATTATTTTCTGTGAAGTAAATTACAAATAATCATCATTATAATCATCTGTTCATACTTAGAAGAATTAATCGAATTGAGAAGGCTACCCAAGTACCAATGTCATCAAGCCGCAATTTGACTGAACCTTCTACTATTTTACTACAACATATTGAAAGAAAAGTACCTTATCAACGCCAGAGAATCTATCGTAGACCATTTCGCACTAAATCTAGGAATCTAAACAATCTAATTCCATCACCGCGCCCTCATGTATCTGTCATTGGGACAGAAAACCCCCAGTTTGTACCTTCTGTTCTACTTTCGAGTACTATGTCCCTAACGGCAAAGATCGATGAAATTTCTTTCACCATTAAAGAGCACGACATTGATATTACATTTTTCACTGAGACCCATGTCTGTTTCTGATGACGCCATTAATATATCGCACTACCAGTTATTTCGACGGGATCGTAAAGATCATAGCTTTCTTTTGCAAAATTACTAATGGTAAGATGTTTGACTTACATGTGTTTCCCCAAATCAAGACCCCATACGAGAGAAAAGAGAAGATAGTAAATAATTGTACTAGAATTTTGAGAGGAACAAAATGTCGGAGTTTCAACAAGATCCCGATACTTCTTGATATTTTTTTTGACAATTCATAAACATGATCCTTCTAATTTAGATGGCCATTAATGATAATCACTAAATACTTAATGCTCCTCTTTTCTTCTAATGTTTTATTATTAATTTTAAGGTTTATTGAAAATGAATTTTCTTTTGCGGGTACAAAATTTGATTTTTCAATATTTACGGACAGTTTATTGGCGCAAAACCATTCGTTAACATTACGAAGTTGATCATTCAGTTTGGTTTCTAAGCATTGAAGACTTTTATGCGAATAGAATAGATTAGAATCGTCAGAAAAGAGGTTAAACTCTAAATCAGAAGCTGAATTGCTGAAGTCATTGTGATCTATTAGTAAGATATGAACAAAACCACTCCTTCACAATGCCCCTTATTCCGTAGTATGCCAGTTTTTGAATTAAAATTGAATGGTAATTGACAGTATCAAAAGCCTTGCTTAAATACAGAAAATAAATCACATGAGTATAATTTCTTTTCAATAGTATTTTGAATCTTGTCTGTAATAAGAAGGATAGCATGTGAAGTAGAACGATTAGAACGAAGCCAAATTGACCACTAAAAAGCACTTCATTCTTTTCCAGAAATTTTATGAGTCTTTTATACATCAGCTCTTCAAGTAGTTTATTCAATACTGAAAGTAAAGAAATGGGACGATAGTTTGAAATGACAGTTCTAGGTCCTTTCTTATGAACAGGATGACTCTAGCTATTTTCAATTTATTTGGCACAATACCAGAAGAAAAAGAACAATTAAATAGATATACCAATGGTCCAAACAAGATGAGTTTAACAATCTTTAACAGTTTAGTAGGGTACTGTACTGTATGGACCAATTGATTTAGACGAGTTTAAATTATTGATTCCATCTATAACTTCACTGGCAGTTACTGGAAACAAAGCAAAACTATTGCAAAGAGGTTACACATATATTCATCAGTAGAAGTATTAACCACAGGAATTGCATTGGCTAGATTTGAGCCGATGCATGCAAAATATTCATTAAAGGCACTAGCAATGCTTTGTCCATCAGTAACGTTTAAACGACCTATTTCCAATGTAGTAGGCGTATTATTATTGGTAAATGTTTCAGGGTAATCAACCCTTTAATACCCTTCCACATCCCTTTAATGTTGTCTGAATGGCTAGAGCCTCGGTAGCTCAATGGTTAGAATCTCAAGAGTTGAATGGTCGGAGTCGCGATAGCTGAATGGTCGGAGTCCCGATAGCTGAATGGTCGGAGTCGCGATAGCTGAATGGTCGGAGTCCCGATAGCTCAATGGTCGGAGTCCCGATAGCTGAATGGTCGGAGTCGCGATAGCTGAATGGTCGGAGTCCCGACAGCTGAATGATCGCAGTCTCGATAGCTGAGTGGTCGGAGTCCCGATAGCTCAATGGTCGGAGTCCCGATAGCTCAATGGTTGGAGTCCCGATAGCTGAGTGGTCGGAGTCGCGATAGCTCAATGGTCGGAGTCCCGATAGCTCAATGGTCGGAGTCCCGATAGCTGAGTGGTCGGAGTCGCGATAGCTCAATGGTCGGAGTCCCGATAGCTCAATGGTTGGAGTCCCGATAGCTGAATGGTCGGAGTCCCGATAGCTGAGTGGTCGGAGTCGCGATAGCTCAATGGTCGGAGTCCCGATAGCTCAATGGTTGGAGTCCCGATAGCTGAATGGTCGGAGTCCCGATAGCTGAGTGGTCGGAGTCCCGATAGCTCAATGGTCGGAGTCCCGATAGCGAAATGGTTAGAGTTTCTGTAGCTGAGCCTCTCCCAGGGGTTTTAGGGAACAAGGGAACAAGAGCATATATTTTCAGGGAACAGGGGAACTCCTGATTAGATTGTTGGGAACAATTAGGGAACATCAATGTTTTACTTTAAAAAAAATTTTTGGGAACAATTATGGAACATCAATTTTTTAATTTTTCCGATCCCCGAACCACAAGAAAATAATAAATCAAAAATTAAAAAAGGTAAAACAAGTAAACAAATATGGGGAACAATCATAGGCGTACGGACGGGGGGGGGTGGGGCGGGGGCTGTAGCAGCCCCCAGTTGTCCGAAAAATTAGCTCTATTCTGGCAAAAATGGTCTTGTCATTCGGGCAAAAAGGGTCTTGTATTAAATTATTTTAATATTTGAATGCAACTTAATGACATTATAACGAATTCGCATTCGGAAATCTGATATTTCATTGTTGTTCATGGTTTAGCAATGATTAAAAGTGGCATATAGCCAGGAGTTGGTCCGGGCGTTCTCTAAACGTTATAATCTCGTATATTCAACTTAGCTTGAATATATATTCAACTTGAATATACCTTATACATTTGGTTTTGTGGCTGATTGCTTTTCTTCCTTCTCTTCTGCCATCGTGCAACGCATTCTCTATGCACGTTGCAGGAGAGATATCCACGCGGTCAAAATTTGGAAAATTTTTGTTACTTTAACGGTAATTAAATACTTCGAATCCCGTACATTGCCGAGGCTGTAAAAACGAGAAAAGTGCCCTCAAATTGCAGGAAATACTTTCAGGAATAAAAAAATGTTTATAATGAATGTTGTTATACATTAATGAAAAATGTGCATGTGTAATAATGCTTAGGCTAAACGATGGCAATTTGTGTTCTTATGCCGAGCCCTCCCTACAAAATTTTGCCCGTACGCCTATGGAAAATTATAAACATTTTCGGGGATCAAGGGAACACGAGGTAAAAACATTTTAGGGAACAGTTGGTTTTATTAATGGAGAACAAGGGATAAAAGCAAAAAGATTAAGGTGGCTCTATTAACGATTTATCATACATAAGTAGTTAACATGGTCCAATAGTATTTACAAAGAAAAAGATTCGGGTCCATATCTTTAATTTCTTAGCAGTCACACCCTTTTCCGCGAACACAACATTTTTAAAGGCACGAAACTGTAGGACGCGCCAATAGTGATTTCTCCAAACTGGTAAGTGCATAGGTTCTGAACTTTTATATGTGGTACATGCAATACCAGAACTGTGCATTGACGAATTATTTTAGAGATATGTCTGTGCCTTCATATATTTTAGCCTTTCCCAAAAATGAGGGAGAAAAATGTCCAATTACATCTCTTCCAAAGGCCCCAGACATTTTTTGAAGTAGTCTAACAACAAATGTATTCGTCATTGAACAGATAACACCTGTATGAACTCACAGTGAAAATGTCATGCATATAGGTCAAATATTGTTGATAATATCACAAAAATAGCATCTCGTGGCCTTTAAATTCCAGAATTTGAGGAAAAACACTTTAAGTCTAAATCATGAGAAATTGCATTTTCCTTTATAAAAGGTTTTGTAATGCAGATCTGAGCTTTATTTTATTTCATTGCATAGCTCTAGCGGTGATCTTGATTTGTGAAACGCTTCACACTTGTAGCATTGATATATCTAGAGAAATTGTGTTTATGATAAGCGACATATTTTATGCAAATTAGTTTTCTGGATCTATTGGAAACACAATTTCTCCACTCAAGTAAACCATGACTGTATAACACGTTTCAGTAAACAAGACAACGAAACGAAAATTAAGGTTGTCTTGTTTGAACGAACTCAAGGAAATTATAAAGAATTGCGTTTACATTTGTCCATATCATTGTGCATATCTTTCTTCGTTCTTGTGATATTTCGATTTCTTCTATATGTAAAGGAATAAATTCTGTGACGTTCATGATGTTGTCACTGTAGTATTTTGACTTGTTGGAAAATCAAGTATATCTTTGGGATTTAACGAAATCACTTGAAACAATACACATGAATGCATCTCACGAGACTTGACATTATAGCATTAAAATAGTGTAAACCTTACCTTAAACCTTATTGATATTGATATGTTAAGTAGTTTTAACTCCGCACTTCAGACTTTTATTTTTTTAAATTAATATATTTTGTTCATAGTGGTAATATATGTAGTAGGCTTTATCTTATATAATGAAACTGTAATTAGTTCTATAAGTAACATTAATAATACATTGTTGTAAGAGCATTGAGACTATTGTATAATGCTCCTAATACGTCTTTATTATTATTATTATTATTATTACTATTATTATTATTATTATTACAAATCCGGATTTACTGAACATTTAAAGATACATTTTAAATTAACTTTTTTTTTTTCTTTTTCTATATAGTTTGTAAACAATAAATAGGTTCAAGTAGTCAATTATAAATTACCTAAATTAGTGTGATTTATAATTGTATATTATAAAGAATTTCAATAAAGTTTCCATTATTATTATTATTATTACTCCTAAATGGCTGCCAATTTAATATTCTTTTATATGTATATAAATTAGCCCTTATAGCCTCGTTATTGTGTACGAAATTCATAATAATTTTTTTTCTGCAATGATGGATAATTTATATGCAGATAAAAGGAATACTAAATTGGCCACCATTTTTGGAATAAATGCTATTGCCATAGTAATGTACAGTATTAGTTTCCAGAATTCTCAAGTCTGTAGAAGAAAAATATTCGTTTCCTTCCATTGGCCATTTTTTTCAAGCCCTAGATATATTGACATCTGAATTTTATACGCCAAAAAACAAAGACAGAATAACCAACTTTATTAATATAGCTTTCGATGAAATACCAGGATTTCTCCTATTCAAAAAAAATATATATCTTCACATGTGAAGATAAAAATATTTTCGCTACCAGCAGTGAAGATATCATTTTTATCTTAATATGTTATGTTATCTTTTAGTTCATTCGTGGTGATAATATTTCGTTCCCTTCACTCATTCGTGAGAAATATAACACTTGAAGATACTATTCGTATATCTTTGCACGGTCATGTAATATCCTCTATTTATCATGGGAAGAAACAAATATTGTTGGTTAATTTGGGTAATGGCAGCTTGAAGTTAGTAAAGTTATAAAGGTTTACTGTGCAAGCTGTATTAAGTTGTCAATACTCAAGAATAACTCTTAGCTCTAGACAGCAGTGTGTTCACAAGTATACTTGTTGGACTGCAAATCGTGTTGTTACATGAGTCAATTTCCAGTCAAATATTGTTAGTTCAGTTAGTTAGTTGTAACTTGAAGTTAGTAAAGTTGTAAAGGTTTGATGTGCAAGCTGTATTAAGTTGTCAATACTTAGAATAACTCTTAGCTCTAGACAGCAGTGTGTTCACAAGTATACTTGTTGGACTACAAATCGTGTTGTTACAGTTAATTTCCAGTCAAATATATTGTTAGTTAAGTTAGTAAGTTACAACTTGAAGTTAGTAAAGTTGTAAAGGTTTGCTGTGCAAGCTGTATTAAGTTGTCAATACTCAGAATAACTCTTAGCTCTAGACAGCAGTGTGTTCACAAGTATACTTGTTGGACTGCAAATCGTGTTGTTACAATCAATTTCCAGTCAAATATTGTTAGTTCAGTTAGTTAGTTGCAACTTGAAGTTAGTAAAGTTATAAAGGTTTACTGTGCTAGCTGTGTTAAGTTGTCAATACTCAGAATAACTCTTAGCTCTAGACAGCAGTGTGTTCACAAGTATACTTGTTGGACTGCAAATCGTGTTGTTACAGTCAATTTCCAGTCAAATATTGTTAGTTCAGTTTGTTAGTTACAACTTGAAGTTAGTAAAGTTGTAAAGGTTTGCTGTGCAAGCTGTGTTAAGTTGTCAATACTCAGAATAACTCTTAGCTCCTGACAGCAGTGTGTTCACAAGTATACTTGTTGGACTACAAATCATGTTGTTACAGTCAATTTCCAGTCAAATATTGCTAGTTAAGTTAGTTAGTTACGGCTTGAAGTTAGTAAAGTTGTAAAGGTTTGCTGTGTAAGCTGTGTTAGGTTGTCAATACTCAGAAAAACTCTGAGCTCCAGACAGAACTCGAACCCGCAACCTTCTGAATTCTAGCCAGACGCTCTAACCATTGCGCCACTAGAAGTCACCTAGTACGAGTTGTGCCGTCTGTTCACAAGTACTCTAGTCCAACAATTGTTGGACTACAAGTCGTGTTGTGACAGTCAATTTCTAATAAATATTGCTAGTTAAGTTTGGTAGTTACCTTAGTATTGACAACTTAACACTAAACTTTAGAAAACAAATAATTCAGTTTTCGCCCAGACCAGCTAGCTTTGCGGGAAAATTTCTGGATCGATTTGAAAAGAAACAAACAAGATTTTAAGTACGTTTTAGAAAAGATTAACAACATCAAATACCGTTAGAACACAACTAAGTCCCTTTATCGACGATTTTAAGGGAAAAAACTAAAGAAATGAATACAAACACATTAAGTCATGGTTAATAATAAGCATGTATGTAAAGTTAAACAATCCATCATTGCTCGGTATATACAGACCTCGCACTTGGTTAATAAATAGTCATTACAGAAGGAAACTTTTGTATAAAAATAAACTTTTGTGTAACAATAATAGACAAGTTTATTAAAAAAGACCAATTTTACTGCCAAAAGCTGAATTACATTGGGTTAGAAATAATATTACAATACTATTATGTACAAAATATGAAAACTACAATTTAAGACTACTGACTAAGGTAATAACAAAGAATTTAGAATTCCTATTAGTCTTACATCGAGGAATGTGAATGTCTACGGCTAGATGTAAAAGCAGGTGGCAAGTTGTAAAGTTTATAAATAGTACTAAATGTCTAACTCCTTCCTGTTCGGTCTAGTCAAAATGGTTCATAGAATACCCACGAAGTCGTCAATCGAATAATACGACACACGGTAAGGCAAGATTAAAAATTGAAATTCGACAAGCGCCAGGCATACGAGATCCACGCACACGTCACGTTAGAAAAATGAAAGTTTTTCAACCTGATTTATGATAATTAATGCTAATGTTTATAAACATAATGTGTTTTGTTTGGGAAATTTAAAAGCACTGGGAAAACCGTGTATTGGGCTTTCAGAAAATATATAGCTTTCGAACAGTTGTGCTTATTTCCAGAGATATCAATAAAACAATGAGGTGGTTCAATTTTGGATGTTTTTCAATCGGACAGGAAAGAGTTAATCACCTTTGTCCGTCGTATTTTCTATGACCTCCTTTCCCACCAACCAGGCCACATTCTACGATTTTACTCTATCACTACTATCACTAGGCGATGATATTCTATGGTTGACTAGATAAGGATTATAAATATCAATAGTATGGTAAATTGTTTGCTACTCAAGCTTTTAACGCAAACTCAGAAAATGTTTCTGAGCCCCAGACGGGAATCGAACCCGCAACCTTCATGATCTCCGGTTAGATGCTCTAACCATTGAGCTACCAAAACTCAGATGGCAGAACGAAGGCTACGTTGTGCACTAGTTTGTACGTGCAACATACGTACTGGTAATTCAGCAGTCTCGATATGTCTGTATATCTTGTCAGAATATATTAAATATTTTTCGTCTTGGGCTCAGAAACATTTTCAGAGTTTGCGTTAAAAGCTTGAGTAGCAAACAATTTACCATATTAAAATAACCAAGCTTCAAGTCACATTTAATAAATATCAATAGGTTTTGACAGTCATTTTTCTAAACAAGTATTGTCCCTATTCGGCGGCTGTGGTACCGTTGTATTAGTTGTAACAGAACAAGGTGGCGAGGCAGCATACATATGCTGGACACCAGGCATATGAACCGGATGTTGTCCTTGAATTGAGTAATACCTCATACGACGTCCGGGAACTTTTCCTTGAATTGAGTGATGACTCATAGTAGGGTTTATAGCCTGCGCTAAAAGTTGTTGCCGAGGAATAGTACCCAGCATCCCTGGAACACTGGATTAGTTCCCATTGGTAAGGTATTTTCTGGAGGAGTAGGTGGAGTATTGGAACCAATTCCATGATCGAGCAGAGATTGATAGCCTCGTGTAGAACGCTGAGGTAATGGTTGAGGTGTAAAAAGTAGTTGGTCGTACATTTTCTGGTTGTAAGGTGGCTGCGTGTGCCCCTGAGAGTTTAGGGGAGGGTATAAATAACGAGGTATCGACTGACCTTGACTTGTGATTGGTTGAGAAACCATAGCCCACGAGGAATGCCAATAACCGTCATACTGATCTGGTTGACCAGCAGAAAGTGTTTGAGTACAGTCAGGAGAATATGTAGCACCTGAAGGTCGTTTGGGAAAAGCAGGATTATCTTGTTGTTTCAACTGACCAAAGGTCATTCCTACTAAATGATTGCTCATGTCTTGGGAGTTGGTCGAGGAGCTGCCCGCACCAGGTACCACCATATCTGCACGAGGGTTGCCTTGTGTTCCCGCTTGTTGCTGAGGTAATACGCCTAAGACCTGTTGAACAAAAATAATTTATAGTACCACTTTTTCTTAGAAGCTACCCCTACACTGAAGCTCAATGGTGACTGAGCCTTTGTCGGTTTTGCAATGATACAACCCATAGTTAACTGTCCTTGTTCAGTCAGTTGGTCATCAATAATTAACGGGTTGAAAATAAAAGGTTAAAAATAATACACATAAGAAACCTTAGTTTACTTTGACTAATTAGCGTGGGCGGGTGGGTCGTACGTCGTTGGTCGTGAGTAAAATAAAAAATATATAAAATAAAATAAAATACAAAACGTGTATATTAGGTATCCTTCACTGAAGAAGGTGGCAAACAGTTATAAAGAACAGAAAACATCTAAAAAACAACTTGATTAACATTATATGATGCTACTGTATGCATGTAAAAACTAGACGACAACAAAACTAATCGCAGTCGATAGAATTAATATCAAATATTTACTTGACAAATAGGTGAGTTGATTTTATATCTTTTTAAGTTAACGCATGCATTCGAACCCGACTCCTGAAGCAAATTTGGAATGTTGAGCATCAGGAAGCTTGACAAATCACTTATTAACGATGAGAATCTCATATAATTGATACGTTCCATGAACCAGAACAGATATGAGGCCATAACGTCAGCTGCAGTTTATTTTGCAGGTAAGGCTGAGAATCATAAATTAAAACACCCGACTTATTACAATTTAAAAACACATTTTATTGAAAGGTTCATATGAACACATTTTATTGAAGGGTTCATATGTACGCGCCTGGTATGCCTGGTATATCATGTTTCTTATTGCTTTTTTCTCCGTGGATACCGTAAAGAATCAAAATGACTTCAACTTCTACAGTCTTAGAGGTTATTCTACTAAACAGGGGGTTTTGGTTAGACGTGGCTGGCTTAGTAAGAAGAATTTTGCAAAATGTTCGTCTCGCCTGATTGCCAAGTACAACAAGCGGGGACACCTTCTGGCTCTTACTTCGTGTACCGCGTGTAACGAAAACACGTTCGCTTGACTTACAAAAGTACTAAAAAAATGGTTAATGTTGAACTCTTTATTCGCTGTCTAGCTCTCTTTACAGTCTCGTTTTTTGTTTACATAAAACCCGTTCACATTGTTGACATAAAGTTTATCCTGATTGGATAAGCGTTAAACCGGAACACAATGAACCTAATATTAACTGGATATCGTTACATCCTTTCTTCTTTTAACAAATATAAAAAAATATTAATAAATGAAAAATATAAAAATAAAACCACTTTTCAGTCTCGTATTACTTCATAAAGTACCCTTATCAGTCTCATATTGCTTTATCCAGCTTGGTGCCCTTCGGATTCTGGAGGAGCGTCTCGGAACAGCGTCAGTCTCTATATTTTGACGCGATGTCTCGGTTTGGACTTGTTGTTCCCTTGGCTGTCTTTCTGGTGTCGGTCTCTGTACCGTTGTCACAACCGTATCTTGGTCGTCCGGAGTATTATCTAGCACTGGCTCTCGTTCTCCAGTAGGCGCTGTCTCCGGTGTTGCTCGTAGGTCGCGTCGGTTGCGGCGATACTGTCGGCCGTCCACGTCATAATGGCGTTTCCCCGAAGCTTGCAGACGCGTCCTAAGGACCAGTCCTTCTCACCAGGACGGCGCATCCTGATCCCATCCCCAGGTCGCAGCGGCTCCAATGTTTTCGATCCCTTGTCATAGTATTTCTTCTGCTTCTCCTTAGCCTTGAGCAACATGGATTTCGTATCTGAGAGTTCTCCTGGCAAAGACAGAAGCGTTCGCTGTTGACGTCCGAACATCTTTTCCGCAGGCGACGTCCTGGTATTCTCACTTGGTGTATTACGAAATGCGAGAATCGCGAGGTATGGGTCACTTTTCGCATCTGCAGCTTTCTTAATTAGCATCTTACAGGTTTTAACAGTGTTTTCTGCCTTTCCATTTGACTGTGGATACGCAGGGGACGAGGTTACATGCTCGAAGTTCCACTCTGTTGCGAATCTTTTGAACTCTTCACTGGCGTAGCACGGTCCATTGTCGGACACGACTTTCTCTGGTATTCCAAGGCGGGCAAAGGTTTTCTTAAGCTTGTCAATAACGTCTCGTGCTCTTGTGCGCGTGTCTCGTGCTCTTGCGCGAGTAATTTGAGAAATAATCTGTAGTTACTATGTAATCTCGTCTTTCAAATGTGAATAGATCGGTCGCTACCACCTGCCATGGACCATCAGGTACTTTGTGTGCTTTCATCGGTTCCTTGCGTTGCTTGGGATTGTTTCGTTGACAAACGGCACATGACATCACATAATCCAGATATACGTCTCGCTCGGCGCAGGCATGCTTCTATTCCCAGATGTGCTGTATCGTGTATTTTCCCAAGTATATCTGCCCGAAGCTTCTCTGGAACAACTACTGCTTCACCTTTCATCACAAAATCGTCACACAGCGTTAAGTCCTCACGGCATCCGAAATACGGCTGGCACGATTTTGGAACTCTCTTGTGTGACGAAAGCCATCCTGTCACGATGAGGTCTTGACTGCTTCTAAGGTACCATCTTGGCACGTTGCTACCCTGATTTATTCCAGGAGAGCGTCTCCAACTGCGATATCTTGTTTCTGATCTATACCTGTCAAGGTGTGGCAAAAGTATGACAGTTCTTCTGTCTCCGTTTGGTACGCTCTCGATAGCGTGTCTGCGAGGTAGAGTTCAGTGCCTTTCTTGTAGCGAATGTCGATGTCAAACTTCTGTAACCGCAGCAGCATGCGTTGTAACCGTTTGGGGGCTGTGTGGATAGGCTTTCTCCAAATCATTTCCAAAGGCTTGTGATCACTGTCAATCGTCACTTGTCGACCATACACGTACAGTACGTTTCAAACTTCTCGCAGGCAAAGACTATGGCTAATAGTTCTTTTTCGATTTGGGCATATCTTGACTCAGCATCTGTGAGAGCACGTGAAGCATATGCGATAGGTTGTCCCTCTTGCATCAATGCTGCTCCCAGTCCGTCTTGTGAAGCGTCACACTGGATTGTGAGTTCCCGCTTGTGGTCGTAATAATTGAGTACTGGTGCTTGCGTTAATTTCTTCTTTATCTTCTCAAATGCTTCCTGGTGGTTAGGCAACCAACTCCATTCGACGTCCTTGTGATCGAGTTGTCGCAGAATTTCGCAATCTTGGCTCAGGTGCGGTAGAAATTTGGCCAGATAATTAACCATCCCCAAGAAACGCTTCAAGGTCGTCACGTCTGCCGGTGCCTCCATCTGTGTTATAGCAGACACTTTCTTCGGATCGATGACAACACCTTCGGACGTCAGAAGGTGACCCATATAGGGTACACTTTTCTTTCTCAAATGGACCTTCTTTCCATTTAACTTCAGGTTCACTTCCCTGAATCTTTCGAGAAGCTTCTTGAGGTGTTCGTCGTGCGACGTCGTGGCTTCGTCATCATTTTCTCCAAATCCAACGACAAGGAAATCATCTGCGATAACCTCTATTCCTTCTAACCCTTCGACAATTTCGTTGACTGTCCTCTACCACACTTCCGGAGCGCTGTTGATTCCAAACGGCATTCTTTTCCAACGGTAGCGCCCAGACGGCGTGTTGAAGGTCGTGAGCATACTTGACTCGTGGTCCAACGAAATCTGATGGAAACCGCTCTTGGCGTCCAGAACGGAAAAGATGCGTGCCTTTGACAGTCGGGTCGCTACTTCTTCGACAGTTTTCGTCGGATAGCGTTCTCGTTGGATCGCCTTATTAAGGTCACGTGGGTCGATGCAGATCCTTAATTGCCCGTGCGGTTTTGGAACGATAATCAGTGATGAAACCCATGGCGTTGGCTCGGTGACCTTTGTCAAAACACCTTCGTTCTCCAGACGAGCAAGCTCCATCTCTAAACTACTCCTTAATGCCACAGGTACCTTTCTTGGCGCATGCACCACCGGCTTCACCGTTTTAGCAACATGTATGTGATGCTTTCCGGAAAGCTTTCCAAGGCCCGTGAATACAGGTACATCTCTGTATTCCCGAAGAATGGCGTCTTCTTCCACTTGAGTATCAGCTTCGACGACTCGCCGAACCATGTCGCTTTCTGTGATGCGTACAAGTCCCAATCTCTCACTCGCAGCCAACGACAAGATTGGTTGTACAGGGCCTTGAACGATTTGGAACAATAGCATTGCCTTCTTTTCGTCGCGTTCAATCTTCAACAAAGATTTGCCCTTTGCTTTTTCTTCGTGTAAATTGTGTTGAACAAGCGTGTGTCCCGGCTTGAGCTTTCGGCCGCGGCGATCTGTAATTTGCGCATACAAATCAAATAGCAACACGTTACACGTCGATCCCGTGTCGATCTGAAATGTCACTGGTTTTCCGGAAAGTCAAAATGTCACCAATGTTTTGTCTCCCTTCGATGAACTCAGTCGATTTACTTTTTCTGTTAAACTATTCACCGTCTCGTCAGAATCAGAACTGTCGTCGGAAACGTGATTTGTTTTCTCCCTCCCACCTTTCCTTCTCTCTGAGGAATTCTTTTTGTAGCACTTTGACGCAAAATGGCCTTGCTTTCCACACGCCCTGCATTCCTTATCCAAAGCGGGACATTTTCCTTTCTCTAGGACGTGCTTGTATCCACAATTTCTACACTCTTTCTTCGGTTTCTCGGTTCTTTTATCATTCCACTGTTCGTTTCTTTTCTCTTCGATGTTTTGCACTTTCTCCGTCGAACCTGATCCCATTGTTTTAAGCTGCAACGAGGTAAGTTCGGCTGTTAGTTCGAGCTAAGTTCGGCGTTGACGTTTGGCGATAAGTTTAATACTTCGTGCTTGGATATGGAGTTAATACTTCGCATGGGAAGGTGAGAGTCCATCGCTTCAGATAGGATTGAGGTAAAGAGAGAAAACTTTTCATTACATGACGTAGTGTCGTGGATATAGGGGTCCAATTAATCCGTGATAATTTCGACAATAAGGTTTGTTTGTTGGAAAGTCGGCAATCTCTTCTAAGGATACGAGCAGTAGGATAGGTAGTGGGGCAGTATGGAGCTGGCTTTAGAAGTACATTTGAGTGATCTGAACTGCTAATAGGAGGAAGAATTAAGGCTTCATTATAATAATGAGATAAGGTGGAATAAACTTGATCCAGGGTATTTGCTCCTCGCGTTGGTTTAAGGACAAGTTTTTTTAAGTTTGTAGGAAGAACACAAACTACCAGGTGTGAATTGATTGACGTCTCCCGAAATAATAATACCAAAATTTGGAAACTTTGCTAGGGCAGTATCCAGAGATTGAAATAAATGATTTCGCAAAATATTGTTATTATTATACAGTGGATGGTATACTGTTGCCATGATGATCGAGTTAATACCTCTTGGCAATCTGTTTAGTTTAAGTAGAAACCATTGTGTCTCCAATTGCGGATCAGAAAGGTAGTCTAATTCAAAAAAGTTTAGATTGTTATTGATGTAAGCCTCCACCACGTTGGTCTTCAGGTCTGATCCTTACGTATAGATGAGAAACCAGGTAGGCTGATCAAGTCGTCAGTTATATGCGACGAGAGCCAGGATTCGGTGATAACTGCTATGTCACATTTATTTGTTAAAATTGTCCCATGCATGAATTTCATCGAGTTTGTTGACCATAGATCGAGTATTGCTAATAAATATTTTAGGAAAATTATGCTTTGTTGTGCTGTTGACAGATTGAATATTTAATAAGTTGTTGGTATTAATCGCTTTAACTGGAGTCAAATGTCTAGGAGAATTATTTCTTCGAGATATAATTGGAATATGGTTCGCACCAGTAAGTCTTGTATGTCTTCCATTGCGATGTCCTCTGTAAGGTCGAATTAAGCCAATGGATTTAAAATGATTCCAAATGTTGGTCGGTAAAGGCGTACGCCGTGAGGCATATCGATGGCTAGTCAAGACATTTCGCAGTTTCAAGAAAGTAATATAAGATAATAACTGATGTTTATTACACATCAATATCTGGATTATAGATCGTGTCATCCTAAGCATGTTAAGAATGGACAAGCCCTTAGACGTATTTGTGAGTCAGACGAGGTTTTTGAACAAAGGTTAGGAGAATTGCGTAGGTATCTATTAAAAAGTGGGTTTAAGACAGAGGTAATCGATGGCCATGCAATTACAGAAGGCCAGAGATGTATGTAGGACTTCCTTGCTTGATCAGGGGTATAAGAAGAAAGATAAATTAGAAAATAGGGTCCCTTTGGTATTAGATTTTCACCCGGCTTTATCGGGGATTGGAAATAAGATCCGTGAGTTGATTCCCATCTTATATGCTTCGGATGACATGAAACGTGTTTTTGAGGAAGAACCCTTGGTTAGTTTTCGGAGGATTAAAAATCTTAAGGGAGAATTAGTAAGGAGTAGAATTCAGAGATCTGTCGGTGAAGGAATGAAGAGGTGTGGTAAAAGTCGTTGCCAGATTTGTAAATTTGTCAAAGAGGGAAGAAGCTTTCATAATAATTTGAATAATAGAGAGTTTTATATTAATTACGATTTTGACTGTGATTCCAAGGGTGTTGTTTATCTTATTAAGTGTAAGAAGTGTTGTAAACAATACGTTGGAAGCACAGTCACATCGTTTATAATGCGTTTTAACAATCACAAAAGTAACCTAATTAGGTCTGGGAAGGGTCAAAGTGGAATACCAGGAGAGCATTTTTATGCGCATTTCTTTGAGGATGGCCATATGGGATTGGAAGATGTAATAGTTATGATAATTGATAAGACAGATGTAAGTAAACCTGTAGAAAGAGAAGAATTTTGGGCATACAAACTTAATTCATTCGTTCCGCATGGACTCAACTTAAATGATTTTACTTAATTAGAATTTTTAATGAACTTTGAGAATTGTATATAAGTAGGTTTACTAGCTTCTGTAATATTACCTTCATAAAGGGGAAGACCCCGAAACGTTGGTCAGCAATAAAGTTTTTAAAGTTAAGAGTTTTATTTGAATTATTTTTATGTTTTAAACTCAAGTTTTGGTGTTTTTTTTGAAATATATATATATGAATATTTAGGCGAAGGATAATGTTGCGTGCACGTATTTCTATCTTCGTATAACCATCTGGGAATATAGTTCAATCGATTTTAATTATTTTTCCAATGCCTCAAATGCTTATGAAGAAGTTTGATAGATTTTAGTAAGAACCATGGTAGTCACCAGCGGTGAATCTAGGGTGTTTGATTGCGAGACGGGGTTAGGGACTGGTTCGTGAGATGGCTCTTGCCATCCCCTGATATTTTATAACGTTTTTAGGCATAAATATACGTAATTAGATGACTAAATATTATAGTCGGTGTATTAACTGGGGAAAAGGGTGGAGCAACTGAGCCAGCCCCTTCAGTGCATCAACTAGTGGTAGTTGTTGTCAGAAATTGTTTGCTTAATGCAAGCTAAACATTAAGCTTACTTTAATTAACCTTACTTGTTTAACTTGAAAAATATGGACCTGTTTCCTCCTCAATCATAACATCTGAATCAGAGTCTACTGGACAGAAAGTTATCTTTCTTACTGTGGAACTAAAAATAAACAAAACAATCTGGTAAGTTATTGTACTACCAAGAACGTTTTTGTCTGTTTTTCCCTCTTTTTCCTTCTTTAACATTTCAAATAAAATGACAGATGTCAAAATGATTATACTAATAACTAAGGTCAATAAAACTTGTAATAAAAACCAGTTGACAACAATAATACTGAGTGTTAAATCCCGGTACACCATCCCCGCTTTTCCATGTCAGTTCATGTTAAAATGCCGCATAGTCCCGGGGGGTTCAATTGACTAGTGCATAGGCAGAAATCCAAGCGGCGTAATTGCAAACTACCCCTATAAAAGGCCTTGACTATCACTCTCCATACAGGCCAGTCCCTAGGGATGGTTCCATCAAACCCGCTTTATTGTGCAAACATATGTGGGTTCAACCTCGTACTAAGGGTATTTTCTCTGCTACGAGCGAGCTGGGTTGGAATTTTTCTATTAGAAAAACCTTCGGCATTTGAACCAAAAATTTACAAAATGCTAGTGACGGGCCTGCAATAGCCTACATTAAAAAAATTGTACTTTTCGCGTCCGTTTGCACGCAGGTTACATTCTCAAAAGATTGAACCAACTAAGTCCATACCTTTTTTTCTTCGATCGCTTTCTGGACTCTTCGGGTTTTGTTGGCATACTTTCTGCGCTTGTTATCTAAAACACAAATGCACTAGACGTTTGAGGGTTGTCAAATCAACGAAGTGAAGTATAAAAGTAAAGCCAAATAAATATGGCTACAAAACGTGCTTGTTTTCAGACGGTATATAGATTCTATATTAGACACACAGCTTTTAGGTGATACTAATAATACGTGTCCGAACACAGCTCACAGCTGAAATTCGTCTTTCATTATTATAAATCCAGTTGTACAACTTGCTACACTGTATCGTTGCCGAATGTTCTTCAACATCATGCATATTGATATCTTATAGTCTATGATTTGATTTCAATTAATTTTACACTATTACGCTACGTACAGTAAGTCTTCCGCAAAAAATCACTACGTTTCTTTGTCGTGTTGTCCGGAGTCGTTTGTCGTACTGTATAGTCATTACGCCAAGACTCCGGCTGCAAATCACTATACGCTACGGAAAATTTGACGTAGCAGAGTGGTGTAAACACGCAATTCCATTGCAAATGAGCGTGGGAAAAATCATGCCAGATAATGTAGTAGGTTTCTCGGCAAAAATTTAACAACTTTTAACTACTTTGATGTCTCTCCGACAAATTTCGATCTAAAATATTTTTATTCAGATCAGGTAGAGCGGTGACAAAACAGTTAAAGGGCAAGTTTTGCTGCCTCGTTCGTTATCAGTATATGAATATAATGTTTGCGGCTTCTACTAGCTTTTGGTCTTCTCTGCGGTCAAATAAATGCAAGGAGGTATTAAAAACTGTTGACATAAACAAAATCGTCGAAAGGACTACGCGTAGGATAAAGGATTACCTCATTTTCGGCCACGACTTCTGTTTCAATAAACTCCACAGCTTCGCACAATAATAACAGTGGATTTCTTTCCTATTCGTATAGCAGAAATATTTAATTAAAAAACATATATAGTCCGTTATATAGTCTGTAGATCAAGATATTGAACAATTATTTATAAATAATTTGGACAAGTATTCAACTTGGCCTGCGTTTGAGAATGGCGTATTCTCAGGTAGCGTAAATAAGCGTGGATCAGTGCAACACACGTGTGCAGTTCATGTCTACTATGAACCAATCACGCATCAGCTCAATCGCATTTTGGCGGGAACACTGTCCGCAATGTACAAGCAGTAAACATTTCAGACAAGCAATTCCAGTCACTTGTTAAATAACTTTACAGAGGCCCGCAAGCTGAAGTTTATGATGAACAATTTGTTAGAATACTTACACTGACAAAGATAATCCTTGATTTGCCAAACTTATTAATTATACTACAAGAGGTAGATGAGGGTAGTTACATCAACGTTCCAGTAACATAGTTCCCATAGTTTATGCATGCAATCAAATAGATACCAGTCAGGTCATTGTTAAGCTTACATGAGAATGACCTACAGAAACAGTACACCGAGAGAAGATTGGAAAAGATCAGTCAGATGACTGCGAAGTCTCCACCAGAAGAATTGCCAGAAAGATTAATCCAAAATATCTGCTTAATAAGTTCTTTGATCCGGCTGATATACTTTTTGAATGGATTGAAATGACAATGCAGGCTATTTCTGTCTCTGCTATCAAACAGTTTTGCGAGTCCATCTTGGAGTCATTGGTATCGAAATATGAGAACTACTTCAACAGCAGGAACATGGCGGCATATCGAATAAATGATGAATTTTTGTTGCTGTGAATGGCCCTACCTTGGGCCATTGTATAGAAACTGCTATGGAAAGATACTGCAGGAAGTCAAGAATACAGGAGTCACAGGACTGACAGTTCTATAAAACCACTGTCTTAGAACAATTGAAAGACTTTAATGGGGGCTTGAAGGTGTTGCACAAAATGTTAAATTAAAATAGCAAATTTAAGAGCACGGAATAGACATGCACAGCACTACATCTGCACATGATATGAATCATGATTCACTGACTTATATCTAATTTACTAGCTATAATTAAATAGCAATGACCTTTTTAGCTTTTTAGGAGTGTTTTACATTACTATTAAGTAATTTAATTGTAGACGGCTAGTATGTTAGGCTGTAATGTGATGGTTTGACGATTTTTCAACTCCGACTGATAACGTAATAAGTAATTATAAGTTCCTGACTTCAAATTATAAGTATCAAAATTCAAAGGATAATAGAATATTATAATTAATGTATTGTACATTTTTGGGGCTTTTTCTCTTCACAGAATTGTGGGTGTTGGCATCATGGTGTGTTGCAGTATTTAACATATTACATGACAATCATGACTACATATTTATATTATTACAAGTAAATATTATTACAAGTTAGTGAGTTACAAGTCAGTAAGTTGAGTAGTTGACAAGTTGTTACCAAAATTGTAACCACTATTTTGTCTACCTAGTATACCCTGGACTGAGTGCCAAGGGTTTAATTGACGGCCATCTCTCATGGAAATAGGTAATGTAATAGAGGACACAAGGGGTAAAGTGAGCGTGGAAGGAACATCTGGCAGCAGAAAATATTTTTATTTTTGTCTGTGGTCCCAGAAATAAATTAACTTTATCCACCCCCTGGCAATTATAATAATACAAGTGCAACCATCAATGAAGTTACGAGTCGAAAATGTCACGCAATTTTAAGCTTGTAATACTAATTATTAATTTTTCTCAGTCACTTTTAATTTTAAACACAGGGAGTGAAAATATGGTTAATTTGGTATAATGTTTATTATGGAATGGGAAAATATGAAAAATGATGTTTTAGAACGCATGTCTCTCATATGCTCAAATAAGATCTCAACTACGAATTTTAGTAATTCGTTTCAAAAATACATCTTTTATTAAAATGTTGTGAACCTGTTGTAATGTCTTAGTTCGACTCATTCCAATTAGTTTACAAAATTATTAATCAGCCCACAATAGTGAATGGAAAACTAAATGTTCAGAAAGTGATTTAGGTGCATGATTTGTTTTTATCATGGACAGTAAGAAAGCTTCATAGACAGTAAGAGCGTTAAAGATGTGCGCACTCAAAGAGCTCAGAAAAAACTTAGACACTTGCTGGATAAACAATTTAGAATATTTCCATGCCTATTCAAACAGTTGTTGTAAACAGTTCAAACAGAAACCATTCACGTTGATATTTACGTTAACTTGTATTAAACATGTGATCAATCCACAGCTGCAGACTTTTATCATAACAATCTGTGCCAAACGAAAGCTTATTGTAACACAAGTTAAAAAAGGCTGTGCATGCAGACCTGTCAAGACGTTCACGATTTGTCTGTGCAATATATGTAAAGTAATTAAAGAATTACCTGTTGCGGGGACGTGTGGGATATAGAAATGCCGGTTTGGGACACAGAAGATGAATTCGTAGGTAATCCAGGACCAGGTAAGCCACTTTGAGATTGTTGCTGCGATGGGGTCTGTTGTTTTGGCGGTTGGAACTGATTGCCTAGATTCGTTTGACTGGTTTGATAATGGGAACAATACGGCGGTACTGTTTGTAGCCCTTGCTGCATCGCAACATTAGGTGTTTCATAATTCTCTGGTCCAACTACCTCAGAACCTAGTAAACAAGCTTCTCAAATTTATTAATAATTCATGATCAAGAGATGAAATTTGGGTATCCCGGGGAAACACCCTCACCTACAAAAGACTAGAATACATTTTGCATGCGTAATTAAGATATTTGATGAATTAAAGTCACTAGCGATCTTCCTGAAATATCTTAATTATGCATGTAAAATCATCTGTAACCCATTTTGGATTTTCCATGAGATAAGGCCAAACATATTAAATTATTACCTATATTTAATTATAGCCAACAGCGTTCGGATTAATTTGAGAAGTCATATGAACAACTCGAGCTCGTGTCCGACTGGGATATCCAAACACTCGAAAACAATTAACAAAAACGCTCGCGCTCGTATTTTCAAACATTGTTTTCTCGTGTTTGAATACTGAAACACACGCTCTCGTTGTTCATATACATTACATTAAATATATCAGTAAAATAACTGTTAGGTATCCTTTATGTTGGATGTAGGTTCCATAGACGATCAAGGCCAAGCGATCTAGTTGTACAGCAAGCAATAGAGTAAGCAATGGGGCCATCGCAGGCTCGGCAATAGAGCAAGCAGTTGAGAGATAGAAACTGCAATAAGAGGTCACCATGGAAACTATTCCAAGGTAGAGCTCCCGCACACTGAGAAATCAAAAAACAAGGTACAATGTCAAGTATATATATATATATATACTTTTCTCCCACCCCCTGTAAAAATAGCTAATGATTTAACTTTTCCCATTCATTAATTATTAGTTAGTTTATTTCCCGTGCATTTGATTGGCTACTTTCTACCTGCTACACCCTATATAAGTCCTATTTATTTTATTTCATCTCGTCTCACTCTGATGAAGGGTTCCGCTCGAAACGTCAGTATCTTGTCACTCAATTATTGGCAGTTTACCACCTTTTCACTTTGCTATATATATATATATATATATATATATTAAAAATATTTATTAAGTTGACTCTGACTAACTAAAAACGTATGACAACGTTCAAAATGTTCTTAAAGACGTTTCGATCAAAAAGCTTCGATCTTCGTCGGTTAAAAAAGGTAAAAAAGCAATTACAGCTTATTATATACAGTAGGTTAAAAATTATGTAAATCAGTAAAAACTGTGTAAGAAATGTGACGCTAAAAGGAAAACTCCGCACCCTTCCACTAACAACAACACAAGTTCCAATGAACAATGCACTAGCCTTGTCGTATTACCATATGTCAAAGGCGTCTCAGAAAAGATCTCTAGGGTCTTGCGACGCGAAAATGTTAAAGTAGGCTATAAACCGTTGAATATTTTGAGCCAACGCTTTCCAAAACCGAAAGACAAACTCGATAAAGGTGATACAAGGAGTGTAGTGTATAGAATCGATTGCCAAGATTGTAACTTTGTTTATATTGGACAAACGGACAGAGCTTTGAGAACCCGAGTTAAAGAACACACAAGAGCAGTACAAAAACATGACAAAAACTCGAAAATAACCCAGCATACTAGTGAACAAAACCACAATATGGATTTTGAAAACACTAAGATTATTGACAAAGCGACAAATTATCATAAAAGACTGTTCCTTGAAGCGTGGCATTCCCAAAGAAATTCCAATGCTGGAAATGATCACATTGACATTCCTGAGATTTATAAATCCCTCTCGTAGTTTTTACTGATTTACATAATTTTTAACCTACTGTATATAATAAGCTGTAATTGCTTTTTTACCTTTTTTAACCGACGAAGATCGAAGCTTTTTGATCGAAACGTCTTTAAGAACATTTTGAACGTTGTCATACGTTTTTAGTTAGTCAGAGTCAACTTAATAAATATTTTTAATATGTACAATCCTGGCTGCAATTTTAGTATTTACCGATATATATATATATATATATATATATATATATATATATATATATATATATATATATATATATATATATAACAACAACAGACGACCAAACGACAAAACAGTACATCGGAATGACAGCTAACGAATTTAAAAGAAGATACAGCAACCACCTGAAAGCTTTTCGTGACAAAACATATCGGAACGAAACCGAACTTTCAAAACACATTTGGGAATTAAAAGAAAAAAAACAAAATTTCAGACTGAAATGGTCCATCGTGAAGCACGTCGCTGCCTACCTAAACGGAGCAAGGATGCCACCTCTGCTTAGAAGAAAAGCTAATTATCATGAAAGCTGATAAAACTAACTTATTAAATAAAACAGCAGAACTTTTCTCGAAGTGCCGCCACAAAAACGGATTCTATTTGGAGTAGAGGTCAAACGGTAATCGGATCGGCATATCGGATTAGGCCGATATTTTGCAATATAGGCCAAATATCGGATCGGCAACATTCGACAAGTATATCCGATTTTTTTACCGATATCCAATTTTAAACTTTTGCCGTCGAATTTCAAAATCCGTTGTGTTTTCAGCAAAAAACTTTGTTGTTGATCACAAGTAATATTAGCCTGCGTGCAGACGCTTGTATTTCCGGCGGCGGATGCCATAAAGTAATATCGACGTTCTACACATTTCAAAATTAAACAGTTAAGCCTAGTATAGACTTTGGATGTCACAGTTCCATCGCATTTAATTGAATTAAGTTCGACGCAACTTTGATGTCTAAAGTGTATCTTTCCTATTATCTAAGTGATTTAACTCACTTGCATATCAAGGTAAGGACGCACTAGCGCAAGATAGAGTAGTTTCTTGGTTTGGCAATCAGTCTTTGCATCCGTGGCGTGTCTCCGCAGAAAACCCAACATTTTGTAGCCTTTGGCTAGAACACTGTCAATATGCGCGTCCCATCTAAAGTTCTTTGTAACTGTAACTCCCAGGTCTTTTTGGGTTACAGCATGATCCAGCAAAGTTTGACCGGTCTTATAGTCATAATGAATTGGATTTTTTTTCCGTGAAATTGTAAGGACTTCACACTTGGAGTTATTGAAGTGTAGCCGCCAATCCTGGCTCCAATGCTGAAGACTGTCAAGGTCATGTTGTAGTGAGTAGCAGTCACGGGTGTTCCTAACTAGAAGTTACTATCGCAAGGGAAGTGCTGCCTTGAAACCAATGGTCCAAGGCCGTCATGATATTGTGCAAAATTGGAAAAATAAGTGGTGGGCTTATTGAAGTCAAAGTGGCAGCGGAGGTAATATAGCCTTGTACGCATGCGGTTATGGTTTAGTTAAGACCAGAGCAGCGAGCTCTACGTATATATGGAGCTCACACTGAGCTTGCTTGACCAAAGGTACTGTGGGGTTAAACATCTATCTTGGGTAAGACATTCATTACGCACAGCCATGGGCAGATGAAGCATGTGCGGGGGCCCCTGGCACATTTGCAGATGCCTCAAATCTGCCCCCTCCCTTGTTGACAACCCTTGTTGTAACCGTTCTCAACATTTATTCACAATATAATAGTTCATGAACATGTATAATATTAAACAGATGTAACTTGAACAGTTCCATAAAAATGCAGTTGAACATAAAGATAAAACAGTTGTATAACATAGTTCTCTGTACAAGGCTTGCATAAAAATGCATTTTAATATGAACACAAAACAGTTGACGTACATGTACAGGTAATACCAGTTGACAAATTAAGTTAATCAGAATTTGTTTCTGATGTGGACACGGATGTGCATTCTTCTGCATGCTTAATATCTGTTATCTTGTTATACATATCTGATATTGAATGATTTGCCATATTCAAGGTATATTTAAGATGGACAGGGATGGCATTTGTTCTTTTATTATTTTGTCTTTTATTGTCTTTTATTAATAAAAGAAGATTTCTATTGAGACTTAAAATTGTCTTTTATTGTCTTTTATTCTTTTTAACAAAATAATTAATAAACTTGAAAGTATCTTCTCAAACTTATGATCCTCATTTATTGGAAATAGCAAATAAATGAGCAAATGCAAACATTTTCTCACCTAAATTGCGTCGACTGTCGAGAGACTGGTGACTAACAAAGCTTTTTAGAACAGGAATTAAGTCTTTGAAGATGACTAACACTTCGCAAGAAAAGATCACTAAAACTTTAACATTAACTTAGATTTTTAACTGGTGTGAAAAGTAGTATAAACATTCACATTGAGGCATGCCAAATTTGAAATTTGTCAATTTGTGTTCGGATTCAGAAATTTTTTTACCAAAAGTTGTCTTTTATTGTCTTTTATTGTCTTTTAATGAATAAAAGAAAAAAGAATTTTTTTTTTTGGGAAAAACGTTCTTTTATCCATCTCTGAAGATGGATGTTGCTTCCCAGATGCTGATCAGCGAGAACACAATGCCTCTTGTAAGAAACAATAAACTCACACCAATATACACCTAAATAAAAAGTAAACCGTATTCACAAACAAAACAATTTGATAATTGATGATAGTTTATCTGGAATTGCAGATGACATCTTGTAAATTTCTACCTCACTCAGCCATATTGCCGTTTTAAGCGAGCCTTTTAAAGGACAAAAGTACAGAGAACTATCTTAGTCGTCTTACCTCGATAACAGTATATCTCCTCACTGAAATGAATTGAAATTCGCGACAGCAACAAAGGCAGAAGAGATCGTTCGACTCACCATTTGCTTTGCGAGTTCAGAAAATACCATGTTCCTGGTGGCGTTGACAAGTTCCGAACAGTAATTCCGTACAACTTCCGTGAATACGAATATGGCAACTTGAACTACGTCACAAAACGTCATAAAACTGAACATCCATCCATCCGACCGACGCCAAAACTTTTACAGATCGAGATCTCGTTGACTATACATAGCTCGGTAAAGAGGTCTGGGAACGAGCCATGTCAAGATTAGTGTGCTGCCTACGGCAGCAATTACATTACAACACTTCGAGTCGTCAGCGAACAGTGCAATCGACTAATATAACTAAAAACTGAAGGAGGAAAGCGGTTCGTTATAAAGACCTCTGCAACTCCTTGAAACAACGCTTCAGTAAAGTAAAATTTCTAAATCTGTCTATGGCAGCTATCGGAACAATTGACAAAGAGTGCAAGGACTTCTACAACGTTTTAGATGAAGATATGGAAATAGCATTACCACAAAAGAACCAGCTAATATAAAAGTTGACCGGTTGCTGTATAAGGTCAACTTATTATCTATTTTGTATGAACTATGAAGGATAAGCAGTGGGACACACCTAAACTTTTATATTGGTAATACAGTAAGTGTAATATCTAATTCGTTTTTGATAATAGTAAGTAACTTATATATTGGCATCTAGTAATATCTAGGGCTAACTGTTAGATAAACTTTTCTTCTTAATCTTGTACCATAACACATCCAAGATGCCTATCTTAATGTAGTGAGTCTTGGTTGCAAATAGTTTATGTCATTATTATTCATTATTAACTAAATAACCCAAAGTGTTTAATTTTTGGGTGAGGTACCTGTATCGAACAGAACAGTAAGGCAGTATAGTGGTGTTACTACCATCGGTCATTAAGAAATAACTAACTTGTCACCAAAAGCTCAATGTATAAGAAACCATGGTGTATGATTTATAATTAACTTTGTCAGCTACGGTTTATAATGAACATCACCACATCCCTAGCTTGTGGATGACCAATGGTGCATATACTAATTTATTATTAATATATAAATATTTTATTCTGCTGACAGAGCTCCATTGCTTTCATAATATTAATTAACAAACAATGTATTTCAATGGTAATTAACACAAAAATTGAGAATAAGATTAAATAATCAATAATAACAGATAAACTGTTTGAACAGGGCAGCATTCCGTGTTTCGGTACTGACAAGCTGAGGTAGATGAAACTATTAAAATAATTTTGAGGCATGAGCTACATTACTTGTGTTGTAGCAGGTTTTGCTACAGACATACAGACATACAAATGTTATTATAAATGATAGTTAATATTTGCATGTTCTTACATTTTTCTTAATTGACTATTATGCGAAAACTTGATCTAATAAAAGTGCCAACAGTTTGCCTGTTATGGATTTTGAAACCTTTCTGGTTATAACTCCAACTGGTTATAATCCCACTCCAAACCCCTTACAAAGTTCTATAATCCCAGGGTATATATACCCCACTGAGAATTCAAGCTTGAATGTCCGTAAACCAAGACGAGCCAGTCAACAATGGAGGAACAAGAAGAGGTTTCAAGATAGTATTCAAGAAAAGTTTCAAGATATATATATATAATATATAAACAAACTAAATGTGGATTTGGACCCGAATAGATTTCCCGCGAACGAGATTATCACCCTAATATGGTATAATCCCCTCGCAAGCGAGGGTGATAATCTTGACGGGGGGTGTGGGACACTGTCTTAAGGAGTTGAATTCTGACTGCTACACATTCCTAACATTCCTTTGGACGGACCGCCGTAAAGTGTCGTAACAGTCGAGCGTTTTACGAACAGCAACAATTAATATTTTCGCTTCTTTACGGTACTGTAATAAACCCGCGTACACATCCTAACTTAATATTGCTTTCAAGTAATTTTATAACGTCCGAAGGCCAACTTCTTTTCACTGTTTATTTTTTGTACGTATGTCTGAGTCAACTTTAGTCAAGCTTTCAGTAGTTCAAAATATATATAGTCGTCGAAAGCTGGAAGATGTCAAATTTGACAGTTCGTAAATACAAAAGCCGTTCAAGGGCAAAGCTGTAAGTGTTTTCGCTTTTTTAAAGATGTTAGGAATCGGTTATAAAGATATTTTTGTACGTATGTTCGTGTCTGTTATTCAAGCTTTCATTTGATGTATAGTATAGCGTCCGAAGGCCAACTCCTTTAAGTCCTTTTCAGTGTTTTATCGGTTAGCAATTTAAAGTTAATAGTAAGATATTGTGTACGTATGTCCGAGTAAGTTAGTCAAGCTTTCTGTAGTTCAGAATATATCGTCATTGGAAGCTGGAAGATGTAAGTGTTTATGTTAGCAATTATTTACAAATATATTCAGTGCACGCATGTCCGAGTCTGTTATTCAAGCTTTTATTTGACGTGTCTCATGACTTTGTAGAGTTAGTATTTCAAAAGATATTGTCGCCGGAACAAGTTAAAATCAGTTTGTATTTTTGATAAATGGAAAATCAGTTAGTTACCATGGTAATAATTGCGTCATTTCTTCGCTAAATATATTTCGAACGAAAAGTGAAAAATTAATTAGCTATGCAAGATATCAGAAGAAACGGGTGTTACTATAATGCGAAATAACGAAATAAGTACAGAAATGTTTTTCCTAGTACAACTTCTTTTGCATCTGTTGTAAACATCTGCACAAGAAACTATAAATACATGTATGCAACAAACATAGGTATCATGTTTTTACGGTCAAATGCTCTGCCACACGGCCGCATGTCACATTTCATACTTTAAAGCTCAAATAATTGATCACAGGAAAATATAAATTGACGGTATCGACATTATACATTTTACCAGAAAGCTGTACATTTTACCAGAATGCTTTGTGACCTTAAATCGACTGTGATAACAGCTAAACATTGTTTACCTTGTCAACATGAACTAAATACGTAAAAGCTTCCTTTTTACCAAACTTAATATTTTTGAAACTATCCTATGCTATTTCTACGAAATTCAATGTTTACTGCGCGCAAGGAATTATGGTTAAATGTACTAGTCGCCATCTTTATCGGTACTGTCAATTAGTTAGTTGTTTATTTATAAAATGTACGAAAAGTTTGTATTACTAAGCTTCTCTCTACTAAGACTCGAGTTTTCGAGCGGCTGTGGCTTTTCTCCGATTTTTCTCTTTTTTCCAAATTTCGAGTTTTTTCTTTTCTTTTCTTTTTACTGAAAAAAATAATTATTTATTACCAAAACTATCCAAGCGAGGGGTTGTTGCGTACACGTATTTCTAGTATGGTATTATAATATATGGTATTATACCATGCAAGGTGTGTAATATAGTGGTCACAGAACGCTGCTTGCCTTTTCAAAAGTGAAGAACTGTAAATCTGATACACTAGCTTGGTATGTGTTACTACTTTGGGGCGTCTTGTTCAGATATCGATTCTGGTAGACTGAAAATTCATGTTGCCATATTCCAATGAGCAGTGGTAATTGCAGGTCGGACTTTCACCAAGAGCATTAGATAAAATAGGGACCAGCTTCGGCTGGGGTATGTGGTTAATTTTAGGCACCTACTTTGGGTACCAGATAGTGAAAGAGAAGCCTACGGGTCGCCTCCAATTACGGTCGTCCAACTTACTACCACACACAACACACCTTTTGTGTGTAGCCATAACATACCTTTAGGTGTGTAATTTTGTTGTCTCCTAAAGTACACAATATATGTATTATAATAATACACATTTAAAAACGGTGAAACGGATAACAACAACAAAGAGAAAGGAGTACATGTGGCAGGGATACCGCAACAGCTTACACCAATTAATAATAATAATAATAATAATAATAATAATAATAATAATAATAACTGTATGATAAGAACCTTATGAGGGCAATCAACTGCAGAGTAATACCGGTCGCAGGATATGCAATGAATGTTTGCCAGTTCACCAAAAAGGAACTATATGATCTTGACATGATGGTGAAGGAGATCTTACGCAGAAAAGGAATGCTAGTTAGGCAAGGAAGTGACGAACGACTCTACATGAATAGGCAGGATGGCGGGCGAGGTTTAAAGAGTCTGAGACAGGTCTACAAAGAGACGAAAGTGCGTGTGGCAACATACATGGTGTTAAGCTCAAGCCGCTGGATAAGGACAGCATGGAAGAGAGAGTATAACAGCGAGTACAAAAGCCTGAAAAGGGAAGCAGAACAAGCACTACAGGAAATGGGACTTGAAGTCGACTTCAGGCAGGAGGAGATTTGGAAAGATGGAGAGAAGGTGGAGAATGATTGGTCAGGTTGTTGGAAGGGGTTGAAGAAGGAGATGAAGAAGCGATATCAGGATAAGCTAAAGAACGCGTATAAAGAGAAAGTCATGCAGAGCCAAGTGTTTGCAAGGCAGGAAAAAGAAAGCCACATGTGGTTGAGCTCAAACATTACAGTACAGAAGACAGCAGGGATTATGAATATGTTGGAACAAATGGTTGAAACCAGGAAATGGAAAGCGATGCGAGGAATCGGAGATACAAATGGAAAGTGTAGGTTATGTGGACAACACGATGAAACCGTTCAACACCTGCTTGCAGGATGTGAAATACTGGCGGGATCTGAATACCTTTGCAGACACAATAATGCACTGATGGTATTAGGAGTCAATTGGGCAATAGAGAAAGGACTTCTTCCTGAAAGCACAGTATGGTACAGAGAGAGATGGAAGAAGGGACATGTACTCAAGGGTAATGAATTCAAACTTTGTTGGGACTTTGAGTACAGAATGAGGAAAACGAGTACAGCGCGACCCGACATGACCCTGGAGGACGAAAGAGACAAGAAGATATGGTTGGTGGAAATGTCGTGCCCAATGGAAATGAATTTAGAGGAACTTGCGTTTGAGACTAGGGAGAAGAGACCAGGTTATAGAGTGGAAGTAGTACCGGTTATTATTGGATGTATGGGTGGTGGTGTGAAGAAGACGAGCAAAGCGGTGGCAAAAGTGATTGAGGGAGAAAGGAACGTGACAAGAATAGTGAGGACAATGCAACAGACAGTACTTATGGAAGGAGAGACAATAATACGGAAAGTGTTGGGTGGATTGGTGCAATCGGAGTAAAAAGAAAATCAGTTAACGTCCCAACAATTATTGGTGGGAATGTTTCATTGGCCAGACTTTACCTTTTGATCTGGCTACGAAATTAAATAATAATAATAATAATAATAATAATAATAATTTATTTCTATAACGCTAATTCCTTAAAAGTCCAAAAGCACTTCACATCTACACATATCTAAATCTATTACATATAAATAATCGAAATTTAAGGTTAAATTTACAAAAGTTAAAAAATGTTTCCTTGAATAAAAACTTCTTCAGAGCCTTTTTATAAAACTTGTTACAGATTGACACCCCTTCAGCTCTAATGGAAGGGCATTCCAGAGCTGAGGGGCGCAAACTAAAAAAGTACTCTATAGCCGTAAGATTTTAAATTGTAAGGTTGCCTCATCAGTAGCAGCTTATTATCTGATCTAAGGCTGCGAGCTAGTCTGTATAGTTCTAAAATTTCTTCAAGATAGATAAGTGTCATACACTACTTTGTACGTGTATAGCAGAATCTTAAACTCTATGTGCTTCTCAACTGGTAACGAGTTAAGTTCCATTAGAACAGGAGTTATATGTTCGTATTTCCCAGATAGTGTAACAAGTCTTGCAGCAGAATTAAGTACTACGTATTGCAGGCGCTGGATCTTATATTTAGCAAGGCCATACAAAAGTGCATTGCAGTTGTCCAGTTTTGATGTAACAAAAGCAGTATCTAGACTAAGAAACTTTTTGATACGCGAATAACTTTGCCACTGCGGAAAAATAATTTGCCAATTCTTCGGCTACTTTTCCTTGATCTGTTTCTGTTTTTCCATTATGTATGTTTATATTACCATCTTCTTTGACTTTATCACTAAGGAACGGTTTAAATGTTTTGAAAAATTCTTTCGGCTTAAGCTTTAGCTCATCAGCTTTTATTTTCCAATACGTTTTTATGGCTTTCTCCTCTCATTCGTTGCAATATTTCTCCACTTTCACTTTAACTCCCAATTTTCGGGTGTACGATGCTTGGCGTATATTTGTATATTTTCTTATCATCGTATAGCATTTTTCCATTCCTAGTTCATTTATGGGATATCTTTCTCTCTTACCCTCATTTTCTTTAGCGGTATATGATCTTGTATTATTTCTTCAAACATCGTTTTCCAGTGTAAGTATTGATCGTCAATATTATCAAAAATCTCTTCTAAAACACAAGGGTCATTTTTTAAATCTTCATTAAGCCGATTGAGATTACTGTTCTTATCACTTCGAAAGGTAATCAATTTAGGTTTATCGGATATTCCATATATTAGCTGATGATCGCTTAATATCGGGTCAAACATTTTTTGAACATTTCAGGTTTATTTGTCAATATTACGTCGATAAGCATGGCCGATGTTTGGGTTATTCTTGTGGGATCTTGTATCATACATTGAATTTTGTACGTCTTCGAGGTCTGTTAGAATTTTTCCTTCCCTCGTTTCAGGTTTCAGTATATCTTCAAATCGCCAACTATTGCTACCGATTGTTTCTGCAGAGATGCCCACATAGCGATATCGTTTAATTCCTCTTCAACCTTCTCTATATACCTCGAAGAAGAACCCCCACCACGTTGTTTTGGTGGTCTATAAATTCCAACAAATAAAATATCGTTATTGTCTAATTTTGTCTCAATTACTAATACTTCGCATGTTTTATACTTTTTTGGGGAGCTTTATTTGCTTGGTGGGAAGCGTTGATGAGAAATAAGGAATTAGTACTCCGCCACAATTCACGTGATCACGACGATAAATATGGTAGCCCCGTAGTTTAAACTTTGTATTTGGGTAAGATACGTCAATTTTTGTTTCGGAGGCGAAGATAACACTTGATTTGATTGTTAAGTGTTTTCAATTCGTTTAATTTATTTTTGAGGCTATTAATATTCCGGTGAATAATCAGATTTTATTTGGTTGATGTTTTCTCTCAATAAGAAAGTGTTCTAAGTCTGATTTGTTTTCACTGCTCGGCGAACCATTAAACTCATTGTCATATTAAACTAACGGTTCTAAAAAATTACAATTTACATTGATATCTTGACTCTAACCAATAGTTGGCAGTGAATGCACGAATGCTATTAGAATTTTTGATATATGGATTAAGATTATTGTATAGTTTTGCAGCTGAATAAGAAAAAGACTTGTAGCCGGATTTAGATGTTATTTTAATCATATGGATGTTAGATCTATTACGGGTATTGTACATCAGAGTTAATACAGAATAAATTCCTTATAGATAAGGGGACAAAAGCCCTTAAGGTATCTGAATACTGTTAGACATTGATGAAAATTCCAACGGTCATATAATGAAATCCAGTATAGCTCTCTAAACAGTTGTTCTGTACGTTCTTCTCTGGATTTTTTTTAGTATAATCCTGGATCCTATCTTCTGCAATCTAAGTAGTCTATCAAGTTATGTCTTGTCTGAGTTGGACCATATTACTTCACAGTATTCATACAGTGGTTGCATTATAGTCCTATGTAAGTGTTTACATGCAGGTATATACGCTAAGGTATTTCCTGATCCTACTAAGGAGGCATAGATACTTTTAAGGTCTATATACTTTTGATGCAACAGCATCAATATGGTCATGCCATGTCATAGCACAGTTAAACGATAATCCTAAGTACTTTACAGACTGAGTTAGTTCTAGAAGGATTCCAGATAGTGATAGCACAGGCTTATCCGATCTTACAAGGCGTTGATTGGGTCCAAAATGCATTACTTTAGTTTTCGTGTAGTTTGCAATTAGTACATCAGATAACAATTAACATATCTCCACTGCTGCATGATAGTACTGTATTTTAGGAGACTGTTTTTTAAAGAAAATGAAAGTGACAACATAGGAACGATGGAAAGTTAGTGATTTGCATTTACACGGGCGATATTGTTGCAGGTTAATATTCGAGCAGGTTCTTGTTAGTCTTTTCGGTGTGTATGGGACAAAACAAGTAGTACTTGAGGATAGCGTACAGTCTGATAGGTCATTGACGTACAGTAGGAATAATATGAGTCCTAGTATCGATCCTTGTGGTACCCCTGATGATATTGGTAGAGTAGATGACATCGCTCCAGGTATGGTGCACTATATGCGTCGTGCAACGCTATGTGCGTCCTATGCGACGCTATGTGCGTCGTAGCAAGTACAAACTAAACCACGAGTGGAGATTGCCGTGGGTGTTGATTTCTCGTAGCTTCTCGAGTATCACGCTACGACGCATTTCGTCAAACGGTTTGGACATGTACTAGTATATTATGTCAGTTTGTTTACCGATATGGTTCAAGACTTGTAGGAGTTGGGTGGTGCATGTTTTTCCAGGAATGAAGCCGTGTTGGTTAGGATTTATAAACTCCAGTAAGTGTTCTCTTATCTTGTTCAGCACGCAACGTTCTAGCAACTTAGAGATGTTAAAAATAAGGCAAATAGGTCGATAGTTTTCAGCACACTCGTTGTCGCCTTTCTTGAATACCGGGACAATATTGGCAAGGAAATGACGCGGATTCCAATTATAAGTTAAAAAGGGTACAAAGTGGGGGGGGGGGGGGTCTGTTCAGTGCATTCTTTCAAAATTCTGATGGGTATGCCATCAGGTCCTGTGGCTATGTGAACATCTAGCTTTTTAAGGAAGTTGGTAATCTCTTCAGGTATGAGCTTAATGTCATGTCAGATAGATTATGTTGGTTGGAAGGAAAATTGTTATATGCCTCGTTTATCGACAAGATTGTTTTGGTGTGGTATATGGAGCTAAAATAGCGATTAAAGAGGTCTGCGATTGTGTTTGGATCAGAGGCAATAGATCTACCATGGTGGTTGGAGGAATTTGCCGTAGAGATTGATTGAGGCAGATTACCCTTTTTTGAAGAAAGCTTGAAGACAGACCAAAAGCGTTTTGGGTTGTGTTTATTATTATTAAAAAGCGAAAAAATAGGTCCGCAATTTAATCTTTAATCTTTAATTAAATTTATTTATACACGGTAGCCTATTCAGTAAAACTGTTTTTCAAAGGGCCGTGCTATTATAGTTAAAAATAAATACATCATAAACCTAACTATATAAATATATCAATAAACAATACTAAAATAAAAATACAAATGTAAGTCAATATATACAATTATATTACAAGTCGTCAGCTATTCAATTATGAAAGATTCTTAAGTCGTCGTTTGAATGACGAGATAGATAGACTTTGATAATTGTCAGTTACTTCATTGGACAGTTCGTTCCACGAAATTGCAGCCCTATATGAGTAACTTCTTTTAAGGTATTAAATTAGTATTTGGTTTTGCCAAAGTAAGTTTAGTGCCATTACTTCGTAAATTGTAATTTTCATTATCACAAGTATTAAATAAGTCAACAAGATAATTTGGTAATTTCGATGTCAATGCTCTAAATGTCATCAAAGTTTGACGATTTCCTAGAATCTCGTGAATTGACATCCAACCAAGTTTTTCTAAAATTTCAGTGGAACGAACATTGTAAGTATCACCAGTTATAACACGCGCCGCTCTCCTTTGTAGTTTTGAAAGTTTATTAATATGAGTAATACAACCATCGTTCCAGACAGTTGAGCAATATCTGAAGTGAGGCAACACTAAAGCATTATACATATTTATTAGAATTTTTTGGGGAACAAATGATTTTGCCCTTCGAAGTAAAGCAATGTTTTTTGAAATTTTCTTACATTGTACTTCATTGTGTTTTCCCCACTTCAGCTGTTCATCAAGAGTTACACCAAGTGATTTCTTATGGGGGACTTGTTTGATTTTATCACCCCCTATGCTTATTTCAGGGCTTTCGTTAATTGAGGCCAGATGATATTTGGAGCCAATAATCATAAATTCGGTTTTAGTTTTATTGAGTGTGAGTTTATTTGCCATAAGCCACTGGTGAACATTATCGAGATCATTATTAAGTTTATTTTGTATCTCATGGGAATTATTACCTTTACAAGTGAGATTCGTATCATCAGCGAATAAAGTCGCCTCAGTTTTTTCCAAACAATTCGGTAAATCATTTATATACAGGAGAAAAAGGATGGGACCAAGGTTAGATCCTTGTGGTACTCCACAACCAATTTCTCCTGTATCGGATGATCTGCCGTTTATTACACAAATTTGTTTTCTGTTCCCGATATAGGACTTAAACCATTCGAGAGTGTTCCCTCTTATACCATAAAATTCAAGTTTTGAGATAAGGATCTCATGATTAACAGTATCGAATGCTTTTTTGAGATCTAAAAACAGGACACCGCTAATCATACCTTTATCCATGTTGTATAGCCATTCATTCGTAGAACTAAGCAACGTAGTTTCGGTAGAATGTTGTAACCGGAAACCAGACTGCTGTTCAACGAGGATATTATTTTCAGTCATAAATAATCTTAGCTGTTTGCATACCAATTTCTCAAAAAGTTTAGCGACAACAGAGATTACCGAAATTGGTCGATAGTTACCACAATCAGTTTTATCTCCTTCCTTTAAGATTGGCGAAACTTTAGCTAATTTCCAGTCCTCAGGGAAGATTGCTGTCTGAAGTGACAGATTATAAATGCGCAATAGCGACTCAGTAATAGTTTCACCAGCGTCTTTTAATAGCTTCATACTGATACCATCAATACCTGATGATTTTTTAGTTTTTAACTGGCTTAAAGTGTTCATTAATTCCAGACTGGTCACATTTCTGAAATAGAACGAGTTTTCAACAGGAGTCACAAAGCTCAATGGATCAATATCACTGTCTTTAATATTATCAGCTAATTTAGAGCCAATTGTTGAAAAATATTTATTAAATCCATTAGCAATATCTTTATCTCCAGTTAAAATTTGATCATTAGCGTTCAATTGTTTGACTTGCGTGGTCTTGGATTTCTTATTTAACAATTCATTAATAGCTTGCCAGCTTTCTTTGCTATTTTTAGCTTTGCTTAATTTTGTTTTAAAATATTGCTCTTTAGTAGAGTGAATTAGTTTGTTAAGGTCGTTTCTACACCTTTTATAAGCATCGTTATAATATGAAGACCCCAATCTAACGGCTTGTCTTTTTAGATAATCCCTATGGTAGCTCAGTTTTTTAATTTCGTTAGTAAGCCAAGGCTTATACTCGCATTTTACTCGACGTTGCCTAATTGGTGCATGTTTATCTGCAATTTCAACAAACTTAGTTTTCCAATCATGCCACAATAGATTGGGGTCATTTGACGTGACATTATAATTCATAATTTCACTTAAATCCGCTCTAAAATGGTTGGCATTATAATTTTTAAACTGTCTACAAGATTCGAACATGTGGGTCTGGGTCTGCCTTGTCAATGAGTAATGAGCATGCGATTGGGGTGTGACCAAGGGAGGCCCATTTTTATGAAAAAAATTACAAAAAGACTATGTTATCTAAACTGTGAAAAACGATAAATCCAAATCTGTAATACTAACTGAAATATTAGTATTAATCATTTATACTGGGGCATTTATCCCCACTATGGGATCACTGCCATGGAGACTATTTATCATTATATTGACGCGGTGCCTTTAAAGTGTCTATGAAATGAAAATTCGCCCCAGTTTATTGTGATTGTATTAGAAACTCTTAAAATAATGAAAAATGGCTTTTACACGCTTTTTATATGTAATCTCGTTCTTGAATTATTACGCTTTATACATAGGCGTAGGAACTGGGGGGCTTCAGACCACCCACATTTTTGTGTCCCCCCAAAAATCAGGACAAGTGTTGCTAAATTTTCCAATTGTATTAGTACGACTATAGAGGCTAAGAGAGAAGCTACTTAATTGTATCTACTTACGGGCTTCATCTACAGGAGACTTTACAAACGGGTGTAGCCTGAAATGCCTGAAGTGTTAGCCAACCCCTAATCCCTTGCCATGCAAGTGTTATATCATTCCCAGACCCTTCTGTCAGTACTAGATACGCTCGCTGTAGAATTAGATGAAAAAGTTTGCTCAAATTGCTGCAAATTGTCTTTACGAGCTTCTAGATTTCACGAATTTGCGGTCACTGATTACCTGTTTGTCGACATCAGTACCACCCCACCCCCCCCCCCCCCCCCCCCACCCCCCCCACCCCCACACACACACACACATACTTGCATGCGCGGTGTTGTGCGGACTTTACTTACACTTAACTTACGCACGTCCTTATGTGGACGCGTGTAAACAACAACGGCAAACCGTATTATGGGGAATGCCGATACTAAACGTTGTGCGCACTTTCATACACAGATGACCAATCAACTATGTTTTTGCGAATACGGCTTTAGGTGCTCTATTGAAGCCAACTGTTAATATATATTCTCGAGTAAATATTGTAGACAAATAGGTAAACTAATTATGAAGGCTTATCTCCTGCGGCGTTAATTAAATTACAAATTTCTTCACGTTTGGCGGCGGATAAGTGTTGACAGTCACTAAGCGATCGGTATGTTCGATTTCCACTATTTTTTGCCAGATTTATCTTTCTTCTGTTGTATCGTAGAGCTTCTCCGATCGACTATTTCTCAAGAAAACGTTCAACGTATTCGGCTTAAATAACGTCTGACGTTTCTACATGTATATAAAAAAACGAGACCTTTAGAAATTAACCTATTGTTGTTAAACACAAGATTTTATGCTCCTGGGCATTTAAAATAGCTTCTAATCGTATGAAGGAGCATAACTGTATAGCAAATAATTCACCTGTACTCTGTATCTTCGTCCGCTATTCTCGCTTTTGTTTGAATGAAGTTGAGCGTTTGAATCGAAGAATACATTCTCTGCAGCTTCAAGAAAACTTCCTGTAAAACCCTGACTAGGAATATATGAACTAAAATATATAAACGCGTCAAGCCAACGCGCGTTGAATATAAACAAACACTGAACCGGTCCGTTCAAATCGTAACGCAGCAACATACGCAAGCGCAGATAAGCACTTCGTGGTCAATTGAACTCTTTTGTTCTTCCTAAATTCAAAGAAGTTCATCTACCATGAAGCGTTTACTGCGCTTGCGTATGTCGCTGCGTTACGATTCTTACGACAAGTGGGAACTAGGCTTTAAAACTGTAGATGAATAATTTTTACAGTCCCAGGAGAATTAAACCGCAGGCGTTCTCGTTCTGTTTGCAACGCGATTTTTACGTGTTTGGGCTTTTTCATTCGAACGAAAAGCTTTCCATAGACTACAAAAATGCTTGCCCGGAGATTATAATGTTTATTTTGTTATAAAGTACCTTAGTTTGTAAGCATAATAATAGCAGATTGCCAGGCCCCTGTGGCAAGATGACAAAGTGTTGAAATTAAGTTTCACACGTTGTCCGCCGAAGTCTGCTGAGTTTATTAACCGAACTTCTCGCCTGGCTCAAGCGAGAATTACGTATGATACGTTCGAAATAAATTCAGAATCGATGTGTGTCTATCAACCGATAATCTAATGCCGATAATCTATTGAACCTGTTTCATAATTAAAGCCTGGTTTTCACGAGCAACAAGCGCAAGCATGCATAGGTGCCGTACAAGCCTGGGTGGTGTTAATCCTCGTCCGACAAATTATGATATAACAAGACGCCCGCTAGGCGTTAACTCGGGTTACTTCATTAGTGGACAAATTTAGGGACATATGGCGCGCATATGTTAGACAGTTAGAATTAGAAAACCCACTCACTTGTCTTATTAATTATTACAACATATTACAAAGGATAATTTATTTATTTATTAATATTATACATGTATGGAGAACCAAGATCGGGACAACATATAATTCATATACTAATACTGTACATGCTATTTTACTGTCAATTAACTGAAGTGAAGTACATGACACAGTATTGTGACATTTTGTGTACTTATATTCTAGTTGCTGTTTATATACTGTTTTGATAGTGTTCACAATTTTCATTGGATATTTGGACCAGGATAACGATTTATACAATACAATACATCAGTAGATGTATGTCAATTGCCATGGCATCAGAACATGCAACCTCGTACCCCGAACATGTTCATTCTTTATCTAAAGACACAGTCATACTCGGTTCGATATATTCAGACCATTTTGGCATTTATAGTCTTCTTTAATAGCTAGAATATGTAAAAGAGAGATGCATGGAATGGCGAAACATATGCAATGAATCCAGTTTGTGGCTTTGACATTTGTTGACAGTCGCTTAGTTTGATAATGGCAATGTTACAATCACTTTAATGTTTCCGTTGATTCAAGCATGCATGGTTAAAGCATTTGGTGGACATTTGAATAACAGTAATTTCTTTGGATGTATGAATGGCAGTGGCTTGATTTGATATGGTATTGTTACAATCACAATACATTCCATCGATTCCAGCAAGTGGTAATTATAAAGCAAAGTTATTTTGGTGGACATTGGAATAACGGTAATTTCTTTGGCTGCATGAATGGCGACTTGAAATTCCACTGAGTTTGTAATAATGATGATATTTTCAATGGCCATAATATGCCAGTGATGGGAATTATGGCAGTGAAGTTCTGTCTATGTCAAATTTGGTGTAGATATACTCCATAGACAAGCAAATTCATTTTCTTATTCGAAAATGTCAAACTGAACAATTTTCCATTACCGTACATGTTTTCATATTTATTTCATCACTCATATACAAATTTTAGCAGACACCATGTTTGGCTAGATTTCAGGTTTTGCTTGCAGTGTGAATATTTTGTGGCTTCTGATTGGTCAAGATAGGAATATTCCTGGTCTAACACCAATAGACCACTAGTACTGTAGCTCAGCCATCAAGGTCTATTACAAATTTGGCATTCTGATTACCAATACTAGATATACTGGAAGCGGGTACAATATATTTTTTCAGTGAAATATATTTCACATTGCCATTTCACAAGTATGTATAATAAATACAGTACTGGATATATGGGAACCATGCAGGACTGAACGTCATTGTAAGTTATAACCAGGACTGGTCTTAAAATGTGCCTGCAGCTGTTTCTTGATATATGCACAACCAAAATGGTTATGGTTAGCCATGCTTTGGGTCCTGGCCCCTGAACCAGTGTCTTGTGTAGGAATCCACAAAGAAACTTTGCCCTATAGTTGTGAGTGATTATAGTGCTGATTACATGAACACATTTGAGTCCAACATTGTCATGGCTGAACTTTAGCTATATAAATATATATACTAATCACAATGTCAATTTCTAAGAGATTTGTTTTATAATATTTGAGGCTGGGCTGAAATCCTGGCTGAAGGAAGGTTCGTTATTCAATGTGCTCAAGGAGCAATTATAGAATACCCGTCCACTTTTGAGTTTTGATAGTTGATACCACATTTAAAATACAAATCAGGTTGCTCAAAAATCTCTTTAAATATAATTTCGTAGGTTTATATTGCGTGTACTTGTTGATTGTTATCAAATTAAATAAGGTTTTAAAATAGAACGAAGCAATTGTATATGATGAACTTTCCGTAATTTATAAACAAAATGTAAATATGGTATCTTACCGTAAACATTGTAATTATAAAACTGCGTTTGTGAAGATAGAGTACCAATCAGCAATGGAATGAATAGAAAACCAGACAGTTGCCAAAAGCACGCTAAACATTGTAATTAAACTGTGTTTGTGAAGATAATCTCGAAGATAGATAGTTGCCACTAATAACCTCTACTCGGGAAATATTGTTATATTGGTTATACGCAAGAATTGCAAAAATCGCGACCAAACCTGGGAGCCTGGGTACCACGACATGAAAGAAACGGACGGTAAACCTAGACTCGGTTACCACAGTAACCCAAGTAAAAAGAAAAGTAAATGCTTGTTCGCAGGCCTCCCGGTTTATTGTCACGCATGCGTTCTTCGTAACCGGAACAATGTTTTTCTGTTTCCGGCGATGGATTATCCCAGAGTCTCAGTTTCCCCACGAGATTGGGAGATCACTTGACTGCGCATGTGTAGTAATCCCACATTCATAGTCTCGCTCGCTAATCTACTAATTTAGTCGACGACAAAATCAGCGTATCTTTTACCTGAAGAGTGAAGAGGCAATTTCGAACGGGCATTTCTATTTTCTCTTTACAAAAAGGGTGTTTCTCTTTTCTTTTTACCAAAAGGGCATTTCTCTTTACGAAAAGACTAAAGAGCAAGTGCCACAAAATAAAGATTAAAATAAAGATTAACAAGACGCCCGCTGGCGCGCATATTGCCTACGGAGATGGGGTATGCATTGGTGGCATGTTTAGGCCATCAGCCACTCGCCAGAAAAGGACTGGAAAACAAGTTTCGTTGCACCCGCCCAGAGACCACAAAATTTCAACGTTATATCATTAAGTGATGTATTTCAATCATAAAACACAAATGTTGTACCTCAGAAAACACGCAGTTTTCGAAAATAAATAATTTTTATTTACATTGGCTTTTGGCCGCCATCTTGGCCGCCATTTTGTTTCTTGTACACTCGGTACAGTGCGGTGAAAAAGTTCATATAAGTTAAAAATATATTGAAAACTAATTTTTCAAAGCAATGAAACAAGTAATGTAAAAATATTATATAAATATTTACAAATGTGCATCAATATATGCATTGAAATTCTTACAACATGGGGTGTACAAAGTCCCGTTGTACTAAGGCTTGATAGTACTATCCACTGAATAGCGATTTTCTTCAATCTTCACAAAAATTGGTCAAAACAGGGTCAAACGTGCGTTTTTGGCAACAAAATAATCTTTCTTTCAAAAAATCAATCCCGAAATGTCAAAGTTATACACGTTCTGGTGATGTAAACTGAAATATTTGCGTATATCATCAGCTCATTGGGCTATTTACAAGTCTTTTACGATCGTTATCTCATCTCTATTATGCGTATATTGCCTATTCTGGATCTGAATCATCCATCTCAACGTCCTCGTGAACATCCTCATTGGTTTCTTCTGGTTTCTGGTTTTCACATTCAGTGCAACCACATAACTCGGTGCATGTCAGATCTTCTTTCTTGCATTTGCATCTTCTATTCTTGCAACCAGTTTTGCAATTGCAACTGGCACTTTCGAGAATGTTGTCCATTGCAGGTAAACAGGACAACCACTTGACTCTTAAATCACCACTTTCGTCCACTTGCCAACCATGGTTGCAAAAATCAGGAGCATCGATAGTTGTACTCAGGCATCGGCGCCAGATGCAAGCGACGTAATTGGCACGAGTTATGTGCAATAGAAGGGCGTCTTTATTAGGAGGTAGACAGTCCTCGCCAAATTTCCCCTTAGTAAACGCGTTATATCTGGCGTCATTCACGGTTGTTGCTGTTTGATCTCCAAAAAGGCGGCAGGTAAACAGGTCCAGGTCGTTGATTGTTTTTTCGCAAACCACTTCTGAAGAACCCAGGTTGGAAAACGCTGAAACAAACTCTTCGTTTGATCGAGCCAACTTAAGAGCCTTTGTCTTGCCTTTACCATAAAACGAGCTGGTGTAATCACAGCCTAAATGATGTAATAAGGTTTATTTTAATATGTTAAATATTGTATCCTTGTTTGACCAAAAAAACGTTTAATTTGTGATACTTTACCTGTGAATGCATGAAATCCAGGCAAAGCAGAACTCAGTTCATGGCTTATACCTCTTGATATAACGTCTACTGAAATGATTCTGCTTCGATCTCCCGTGCCAGTGTGCATAAAGAGGGATGTTTCGGGCAAGGCCAGCTTCGAAAATAATGCCAGAACAAATACATCTGTGTCCGGTGATTTAATTACAACAGTTCGGTTGCCTGAACGTGCGGCATGTGCTGCATGTAGCAATAGTCTTGTGTCTGCTTCTTCGTGATCGCATGAAAGTTCATTGACTTGCTCCTGGACAATACCATCATCAACAGAATATAGCTTCGTGCAGTGTTCCCCTGTCGTCACATACAGCTGAAGTTCGCCCAAAGACCGTCGGTCCATCTTTGACCAAGATTCCAACAAAAAGGCGACCAGATTCTCTTTATTTCTGCCACTTGAAAGGAACTTCTTCCACGGTTTAAATACTTTCTGATCCCTTCCGTAGATACGTACGTTACTTGTGCCACCAGACGCTCGTTTTTCTCGCTCTGCATTTTTTATGCTGAGTTGTGGGTACCGGTCGGCCACCATATCAACACGCGATGCATTGAACTTGCGTGCAATAGCAAGTATTCTTGCAAGGATGACATCAGCAAGCTCGCCGTATGTCTCTGGTACAACGACGGTTGACTGTAGTACTGCCATCGCATCAAGGAGAACACTACCGCCATCAGGAGCAGAATGTACGACGCAATCTGTTGCCAACGAAAGAGGATAGGGGCCAAGACAAAACGAGAGCATCTCCGGTACATCGATCGATCTCTTCTGTCCGATCATGAAAAGCCTGGCGAATGTACTTCTATCCGCTTTCAATGATACAATTTGACCCTTTGATGTGAGCCTTGAGACTGCCTTCTTAGTTGATGCGAATGTTTTGAGTTTCTGCTTAGCGATAGGATCAAATATATCTGGTTCCTCGACAAGTAACTTGAAAGAAACGAACTGTTCGAACGCCTCATTCCCTTTGTCAAATGCGCCTGACAGATCAGCGACAATGTCGTCCGGTGCAACCACGCCACTGGAGAGGTTTACTAGGTCGTTCTCTTCCGGGTCATCCTGGAACGGATCTACCATTTCGCCAATTGTGTCGATCACCTGCAGTACTTGCTTTTCATCAGCACTCATTCTGGAAGCATCGTTATCCTTTCGCGCTCTGAAATTGAACAATTATTACCTAATTATAAGCTAATTTAAGTATTTAACTATAAACAGAGGTACTTTATTTAAATTGTCTTATATTTTTTATTCACTGCGTGAGATTGACTAATGTTAGATAGAAATCGCGAGGGGAGACTACAATATAACCTATGGCGACTCAGTACATCGGTGCATTGTTTTGCGTGACAATACGATTACCAGAACACTTGTCTTTGTTAGTATAGCAATAAATCGTAAAATAACCTTGTTTTCTTCTCTAAACCGGCCATAGCTTTGCATTGTTTGGCTATTGAAACTCTCTGGGACTGTGAAAGAATCCAACGGTTTAGTGCAGGGCGATTCAGCGTTATTCCAGTGACACCACCCTTCGTTTTCGACTCTCGATTGAAGGTCTGTTCTATGGTCTGGTCGCACGCTACGGATGAAAAGCCATATTCACTTTGCCTCTGTACTGTCCAGTTGTGAATGATATCTGGCAATGCGTCTGTGAATGAAAAATCAAATTGTAGGTACGTACGTATTAACCTCTTTACATATTTTACTGTCTCATACGAAATAAATAAATAAATGTCATTTTAATGACTTGGTATATATAACATTTAAGGGATATAGAAAATATTACATTACGCAAAAATATGAAATTTATTTCGAGTGTTGCACAAAATATCACAAAATATTTTTTTCAACAAGAAAAATATATTTTATATTTTCAAACCAAACACCCATGTACTATATGTATTCTTTTTACTCCATAAACATTAACTGGGGGAAATTTGAAAGTAAGATCAATTTTTAGTTAACTATTTTTGTTTGACAGGCGAAATAATATCTTCAAACAGTGTTCAAATACATTTTTTTATTTAATTCATGGCACTTCAATATATACTTCACTAGTAGTAGTAACTAACTGGACATTACTGTCCTACCTGGATGTGTATGTTCCAGCAAATTCATTTCAAGCCAATATGCTGTAAGGTAGCGTTGATAATTGACACGGTCGTAAGCGAAAAACCAAGGTGACATTGATCTGATTGCTGACAAATGCAAGTGCCAGTCGTCTGCTCTTGTACCACGCGTAAATAACAGTAATAGCTGGACCATTTCAATGAAGGAAGACCAAAACGAAAACGTAAGGTTGTTTTCATTTTGTTCTTCCACATATGCTGAATACTGAGCATAGAGATCCACTATCTGTGGACTGTGACAATTTTCCATGAACTCATCATCGGGAAAAGCGTCCACCATAGAATTGACAAATTCACCAAACAGCGTGAGAACTTCTGGATTATTTCGCACGAATGATTCGAAGCGCAATCGTTCTAACGCCTCCATCAACATCTTCCAAGCTCTGACTGCCCTGTTATACTTCTTCCCCGATAAGACACCATCGATTGAACCTGTTGCTACCAGGCCAGAATTTATCAATATGTCCTGCAATAGAAAATATTGTCTGAGTATGCATTACAAATATTCGTACTGGTGAGATTGGGGATGCAACACACGTTTTTGTAAATAGACTTAACCCGAAGAAATGTTATGAGCGGTTCTTGCTCCGAAGATGAAGGGCAAACTGATGCAATTAACGTTCCTGATTTTAAGCAAGAACCACTCATGCTCATTACTAACAGTCGGTTATAATCTTTACTTAAGGCTACTGTAAAATAATATTTCTATTTTACATTTTCACAAGTTGTATACTGTACCTCTAATCCAGAATCTTTGAACCTCTTTCCAATGCAGCTACAATAGGACATGATTGTGTGGAATTCCCCAAGGCGCACAACACACCTCTTGCTATACGCTTCATTTTTCCATCGAACTTGCTGTAATTTTGCATAAACAGCCTCATCAGCAACAAGAAGTACTTGTTGCAATTGCAGCTCATCAGCGATTTGAACACTTTGGCGTAGGATCTCATTTATTGTGCACATCTCTGTTATAGGTTTGTCGATAATTGGCAAGTAGCTTATTCTTGACATTGTTGGAACATCGTTGTGCAATAGAGTATTAAAACCTGTCCAGCCCGGTAAACAGATAAACAATTCTTTAGCCTGGATCTTACATAGAGCGTAGATAAAGTCTAGCCTTCGTGGAATTACTTGAATATGGGAATGTTCCTTTACATCAGTGGAGACAAATTCTGATAAATGGGAAAGTTTCATGACTTCTTACTTCCCAAATGAAAGTAAGGCAACTCTCTTCCTCTTCTAAACTCAAAGTTCTAATTCTTTTACTGACCAGCTCCTTGGGTTTTGTGGTGTTTGGTTGGGTTCCCTGTCTTTGGATTGCTATACCAGCAGCAATGTGGGTTTGGCCCTTTCCACTCTTCGTTTCTTCACTGTAGTCCTGGTTGTCAAAAACGAGAACTGTCGGCTCACTCTTTACCATATCTCTCGGAAGAAGCGAATGTTCATCTGATTGTAATGTTGCTAGTGCTGTTTCATGCCGTATTACAGTGTCATAGGAAGCACAGTGACCGAATGCGTTTAAAATGCTTATCATTTCTGCAGATCCTGTGACTTGTCTTGTCAGCATTCCAAGTGATAACGACTTTGGTGTTTGCTTGTTTCCTTTTGCGGAAATGTACACTAAGTCCTGTGCTATTGAATCCACTTTACGAGCATCTTTGTCTGCAATTGAGTCCCTCAATGACTCTAAAGATGGTACATCAGAGAGACCAAGGCACCAGCAAAGGAAGTTAAACAGTTGCGTTGGAACTGCTTGTAAAATCGCCTCTTCATTGAAATCATCAGCAGTTGGGGGCCATTGACACTGAAGTGAGGGAACATCTTTTATAGTGTTCCTTAAGACCAAAGCAGCTCGGAACAAGTCCACTGAATCACTTTCTTGGGTTGGTTTAACTGGTACGTCCTCCTCTACCACATCAATAAACTGTTCAGCGAATGTACCAGCTGAAAGGTCTTCAGCAAAGACAATTTCACTTCTGTTTCGTCTTGTCGGAGCATGGAACACTAGCTGTGGATGACTTTTCTGCAACCGTCTCTTTAGTTTGCTTGCCCTGTACTCTGAACCTTCCAGATTTTCTTCATACTTAATAATGTACTTTCGAAACATTTCCACCAATTTGTTCATAAATACAAGTTCCTTGTTCTTGCACATCCGATCATCAATGATTTCCTTACAGAAGACTTTATATGCAATAGCATGAACTCAATCAACAGGAGCATCGATACTGTCGTTCGACAAAAAACGAGTATAGTTCTTGTAACAAGTCTTGTGGTAGCATACTTCAATTGCTACACAATCTTTATCTCTAATATGGACAAGAATATCTTCATCTTTCTTTTGTTCTACTGCCTCACGTAGTTGACCACAACCGATTGTTTCACACTGGGTTAAATATTGTACCGTCCTTTTTCTTGAATTCTGGTGAAAATTAATGGTAAAATGATATTATTTTTTTCCAATAGTATAATGCCCCCAGGTAGGGCATTTGACAAAGTGTCAGTAAAAAAGATCAAATCCCTCTGGGTTTGCCCACTGCCGGGGTGTATAATAAAAAAAGTGAACCTTTAGAGAGCATAACCTTTAGAAATGTCGCTTCGTCTCACTCATAATATGCATACAAATAAAAATTATAATCTCAAATTATAATCTTGTGTATACATGTTTTATTATTTACCCTGTATTGTATACATAATAGTAGCTTACCTGGTCATTGTAGTATAATTCTTTCGTTTTGCATATTATACATATCCGTGGGAGTATTCCAGTACTTTTCGTTTTAACATTTGCACTGGTTGATTTCTCGGTTGAGCTTCGACGTGATTTTCTTGGTGGTTCGTTTGTTTTCTCCGAAGTTTTCTCTTTGCTTCCCACCCGCTTCTCCGCCATTTCGATTACTCTTTTATTTGTCAGTTTCTGATAGCATTTACGATGGTAAAATAGGTCGGAACGTACTGCTGCTTCATCGCAAAACTGCTTGCCTTCATTTTCGTTCATGTATTCAAAACTTTGTTCGCTTACTTCTCTGGCTTCGCTATCCAAAACAATCCATCGTGACCTACACTCAACAATCTTACATAATGACGTTCCCGTTGCCGTAATTAAAATCTCGTCATCCTTTGAAATCGCGCTAAAATGAATAAAACATTGGCTCTCTTTGTCTCGTTCCTTGTCGGCCATGACAGCTCTATGTTTTGTGACCTTGTAATTTGACCTTGGCGAGATACAAAGTTGACCAATAGCATGCCAGAAACTCTAATATCGTGATTCGTGAAACACGCGTGGAATTACACGCAATTGCAAAAATACGATAAACAATTGTGAAAATACTGCAACTTTGAGCCCATTTTGATTGAAAACTGCATGCTGAATCTAGTACAACATTTTGAAATCGAGTTATATGGACACAAAAGCGTTATTTAGAATGGTTAAATTGTAGTCTCCGTTGAGGTGCAACGAAAAGTCATAAATCTGGCGAGTGGCTGATGGCCTAGTTGGACAGTTGGAATTAGAAAACCCGCTCACTTGTCTTATAGAACAAAGGATTTTTAATGCATTGATTTCTGTAATCAGGCATTGTAACGCAGCAACATACGCAAGCGCAGTTGCCTGCCTGCCTGCCTGCCTGCCTGCCTGCCTGCCTGCCTGCCTGCCTGCCTGCCTGCCTGCCTGTCTGCCTGTCTGCCTGTCTGTCTGTCTGTCTGTCTGTCTGTCTGTCTGTCTGTCTGTCTGTCTGTCTGTCTGTCTGTCTGTCTGTCTGTCTGTCTGTCTGTCTGTCTGTCTGTCTGTCTGTCTGTCTGTCTGTCTGTCTGTCTGTCTGTCTGTCTATCTATATCTATCTATCTATCTATCTATCTATCTATCTATCTATCTATCTATCTATCTATCTATCTATCTATCTATCTATCTATCTATCTATCTATCTATCTATCTATCTATCTATCTATCTATCTATCTATCTATCTATCTATCTATCTATATCTATCTATCTATCTATCTATCTATCTATTGTAAATTATACACGGCTTTTAGGAAGAACAAATTGTAAATAATTATTATTTATTCCATTTGATAAAACCACCGTGTTTAAATAAAGATTTCAATCAACCAACCAACCAACCAACCAACCAACCAACCAACCAACCAACCAACCTACCTACACTCTTAAAACAAGGTGTGCTAATGGTGTGTTACATAACACACAGGATGTGTTATAGTAACACACCATTTGAAAATAACTTTCAATAACACACCAAGGTGTGCTATACAACACACCATGGTGTGTTACATAACACACCACAGTGTGTTAGACAACACACCAAGGTGTGTTACATAACACATGGTGTGTTACACAACACACCTTACAATATCATGCATTTTTTCTAATTTTTAAATTAACACACCTTTTAGCAAGGTGTGTTAATTTAACACACCTTTCCAAGCGTAACACACCATTTCAGATAACACACCTTTCAAATAACACACCTTTTGTGAACAACACACCTTTTAAACAACACATCTTTTGTGAACAACACACCTTTTGAACAACACATCTTTTGAACAACACATCTTTAGTTTTGAACAACACATCTTTTGAACAACACACCTTTTGAACAACACATCTTTTGAACAACACATCTTTTGAACAACACATCTTTAGAACAACACATCTTTTGAACAACACACCTTTTAAATAACACACCTTTAAATAACATATATTTTGGTTAGTCTGAGCACAAAGCCCATTTTAGCCATTTTAGTCAGTTGTTTCTACACAATTATACTCATCTTTAATTTCGGTTTCTGTGGTTTTTTTCATACTTTTTATTTAGTTTACACTGCATGTTCAGCGCCCGCTGCAATATGATACACATTGTAGCCAGAGGCTAAATGCGCTTATTCTATATCCACGTGCCGATATAGTTTTCTACATTTACATATACAGGACATCATTGTGGTTCTCACTACCTACTCCAAAACCTAAAAATCAATGAATATCTTGTAGCGAAAGGATAGAGCTAATCCAGCCTCGCTACAATATAGTCGTTACTTTACTACATTTATAGTCAGTTGACAATCGACGGATAATAGCGCAAATATATACACCACGTGATAAGCATTGTCCAAAGAACAAATATCATGTCGTTGGCATTTAGCTTTTGCTGTTAAACCCTTCCCATTTCATTTCTACTTTATTACACGCTACAGTCTTGCTATTTGGTAGTGAATTTAGCAACCCTACATATAACGTAGAAAGCCCTGTCCAAAGAGCAGATTTCATGCCGTTGGCCTTTAACTTAATCAACACCAAACTTATTAACAACCTTCGTGTATTAGCTAGTACATATAAAATATAACATATTCTACACGTAATATTAAACTTATGATACTCGCGATATTTAACCTCCGTTATATCCCTTACTATATCCCCTAAACACAAGGACAATTCCCTTACCACCAACACACACTTAGATCTGGTAACTAATGACGCAACTCACATGTATACTGCATGTTACCCACTAACAAACGCCCTCGGACAATTTGAATTTGACCGCGAGGCGCAAAGCCCAAGCTAGTACAAAGATCGAGAACGAACCTTTTTATACTACGACAGCCATTCAACCCTATACTCATGGCACGACGCGTTGGACCTTCCCGAACAAACAACACGTTTGGTAAGTAATCACTTTTTCTTTCCTTGCAGTTACATTTGTTTACTCCGCGCATTATTAATTATTTATCTTCCAACGAAAAAATCGTCAACTGCCAACCCGATATTATCCTGATGAAGAAACCAATAAAGAAAGTCGAAATGCGTACAGGGTTATCCCAATGTTATACTATGCACTATACAATTATACGCATCTTTACTCTCTGTTTCTGCGTTTTATACATACTTTTTATTCAGTTTACACTGTATGTCCAGCGCGCGCTGCAATATGAAACGCATATGCGCTTATTATTCTATCCCAGGACATTATTGTGGTTTTACTCCAAAACCTAAAAAACAAATTATAAATTGTATTACACTATGGGTAGTCAATATTAAAGGTAACCGCACATTTTTGCCGTGTAAACGAAATATTGCCCGCGCAAAGGAAATTATTGGAGCACAATGTCAATTTGCCAGCGCGATTTACAAACTTTCCAGCAATCTCTCCCAGTCACATGTATTTTGGTTCGCATGTCTTCTTGAAATATGGTCCTTGCGAATTTGCGCTAATTATAAAGCAGAACGGTTATTGCGAACGCGAGCTTCTCTGTTTGCAAAGAAACATCGGTATTTACTGTATTCTACTTGCTTACAAACAGGTAATTGGCAACACGACAACGATCCATTGTTCAAAATATGGAAACGAGAAATTTATCCTAGAGGAGACTGAGAGCTTTTTCACCGTTTTGACGAGGTAATTATGGTTTATGTATATATATGTATATATTTAAATTGTCGCCTCAACTCCGAAGATATCTTTTATCTTGTATATCAGATTCAAGTTTTGACAGCCAGGCTCCACTTCGGGAAGGCCGGAAGTCATGAGAAGTCTTGAGCTGGTTGAGCTTATATAGAACTAGAAGCTCACTGGACCGACGTGACTTATAACGGCTATAATTAAGACATATACTCAGCAAAATACAAGCTTCGCTGCATGACTACAGTTCAATATATAAATTCACATTCTCTTATATAACAATGAAAGCGCCAGTGAGTACCATCTGTTTTACATTTATCAGTGTCACATTGCATATATTATAGTTTGGCCAAGCTTCCTGTTTATTTTGTCAATTGGCCTATCTTTCATTGAATACACAATGAATAAACTAATATATATATATATATATATATATATAATACTACAGAGGATGTAAAAACCGTTGGCAGAGTTCTCAATGGAGATCCAGAGCATATTATAGCTGAAGTTAAGAGACTCAACAGTTTTGCTTAGACATATTTATTACTAGTTAGTTACTTAGTTTGTGTCACACATACGGTGTGGTACTCTTTAGATAAAATAGTCTAAGACTATTTTATAGTATAAACTAGAAATTACTATCGCAAGTGAAGTGCTGCCTCATTTCAAAGAAATTCCAATATTTTACAAGACAGATTGGCGACGTAAAGAGGCGCGGGTAGAACCGTAGGGGAAACTGCTTTGTTATCGCATTTATGGTCACAAATTTTTTTCAATCATCAATAATTAATTACCAAAGCTTGATAAACCAAAAAACAAAATCGAGAAATACCAGGTTATTTATTACCTTCAACGGTTATTAGCACACATCCCTTCAGATGTCTTAACAATTGCAACAGTGTTGCAATCAACAGTTAGCAAGCAATGTTGATAGTTTAACCGAGACTCCAAAAATAGAATATTGAGTGCATTTTCAAAAAAATAAGGTGGATTATTAGTTGCCATAAACCAATCACTGGCAAATGGGTCACTATATTGCAAAGAATACATTTTGTCAGAGCAAAAAGGTTTTATTAACATAATTTCTTATACAAGTATAAAGGTTATTTCCAACACACAATGTGACATTTAGGAATGATGAATCCCATGCATTAATGTTTGTTATTTGATAATGTATTATTGCACATTTTGTTTAAATTGTTTTGTATTGCCTTGTCTAAAATCAGCACAAATCGTTTTACTTGGGTCAACAACATCCAACCTCGTACCCAGGGCATTTTGCTTCCACGGTGGAAGGTCTGCGAAAATGGCCCTGGGATCAGCTGGTCACATGACACCCAGAATTTCTGGGTGTTTCGATATGATAATTTTTGTGGTCTTCGTTCCATTGCCTTTGTCTACTTTATTGACCTGAACAATTGAAAAATAATCAGAGTTGTTCATGTCAGCATTTGTCGGCATAAAAGCAGCTAACAAGATTAATAATTTACCATACATCCATGTTATCTCTTACAAAAGGTATGAAGAAGCATATATCCATTGTAGTGAAAGTTATCACTTCTAATTTGCTGTACAATTTAAAGACAGCATTCAGATTGAAAAATAATCAGAGTTGTTCATGTCAGCATTTGTTGGCATAAAAGCAGCTAACAAGATTAATAATTTACCATACATCCATGTTATCTCTTACAAAAGGTATGAAGAAGCATATATCCAATGTAGTGAAAGTTATCACTTCTAATTTGCTGTACAATTTAAAGACAGCATTCAGATTTAGATGAATAAATTATACTTGGCTGAATTAATTGGAGTTTTATGACAAGTCAATCGCATTATAGAATGGACCAGCCAATCCCAGGGACATTTTCGCCGACCTTCCACCGTGGAGGCAAAATGCCCTGGGTACGAGGTTGAACAACATCATATATTGTGAGACCAGGATTTTCTTCGACATCATTTGCCATTCTCAACAACAGAGCAACAATAACATACACATTGTAACATGATATTCACTATCACTTGCTGTTGGAAAATATAAATATACACTGAAGTAAAATATTTGCATCAATATTAGTAATACCATACAGTACTGCTAAGAAATAACCTCTCACTGCGTCTGCGTCCGTCTTGCGTTCGTCTAGCGTCCGTCTAGCGTCCGTCTAGCGTCCGTCTTGCGTTCGTCTAGCGTCCGTCTTGCGTTCGTCTAGCGTCCGTCTTGCGTTCGTCTAGCGTCCGTCTTGCGTTCGTCTAGCGTCCGTCTTGCGTTCGTCTAGCGTCCGTCTAGCGTCCGTCTTGCGTCCGTCTTGCGTCCGGGAGGGTAACAGACGCAGAACCGAAGTTCCTTGTCGTGAAACGTCGGTACACGTTTAATTATCGAATAGTACTCGATTTAGCGCTAATGTCAAATAATCGCCGCGCTCTCACCGCTCTCAAATAAACGTCGCACGTTCACATCCATAATTGCTGCGGAGCTTATTTGCAAGAATAAAAACATTTTAAAAAGTCACTGGAACGTTTTTTAGATAATTCCTCTACAGTTTGAAAGCGTATGTGTTTTTCTTTAGACGAAAGCTAAAGGAAGCTATAGAGTATAGTAAATTTGAGTGTCGGAGTGTTTTATATTGCGTAAAAGCAGACAGCAATAATTGTATCAGTGGATGAGTGACTGAAATGTGAACACATGTCTACAGACCTTTTCAATACATACAGCAAATTGTGCGAGGAATTCCGTTAAAATGTTGATTGCGAAGAAACGCCAAATTTAAATGTGGCAGGACGCCAGGAAGTCAAGCGAAACGGAACTTTATAGTGACGTTTCCTTCGGCAGAAGTTTTATTTAAAAAACGGTGTGGAAATAGATAGTTATGAACATGAAAACTAACAAAACAACGTTAAAGAAACAAAAACTAATTATAAACTAGCAGTAGATTTAGTACTGGATGACCGTAGATCTATCTTTGTAATAACCCAAGGTTTACACACGCCGATTTATGTGGCAATACTAAATAGTGTTGCAAGATAAATCGGGCCATCCGCCTATGTAATATATTGAGTTATCGGATATTTTTCACTATCGTCCTGAATTTTGGATGTAGGGAGGCCGGGACTCGTGATAACCCAACGTCTTCTCTGTATTCATGATATAATAATTGTATTGATAAAGAGTGGCAAGTTTTTGATCCCGTATCAAAAACTTATACAATGCCTTGGCGGCACGTTACACATATTAATCAACGTGAGTGAAGACGCGTTTACACGATGCGACAAAAATATGCACAATTCAATAGATTCCTAGATACTAATTAGTCCCAGTTGATAGCTAATATAAGACAGACTAGAAAAAAAGTCGCTCGCGCGACATCTATCGCCAAGTGAAAATCCAGCCTATAATGGACTTATTTTGGCGAAAGATTTCAAGATTTCAAAGTTGAAAGATTTCAACTTGCCACGCAATATTCTCATGTCGCAAAAAAATCTCGTTAATATTTTGCAATTCTGTTGCTGTATCGCATGTTTAGGTGGTATAGCGTTAAGGATGTAATTCGACATAATTAATTTATCGTCGTCTCGTCAACGGCGTTCTTTTAATAATCTCTGCCGTTCTCCTTGAGATTACTGTAGCTTCTGGCAGTACTTTATATGAAGTTAATCTCGAGCCGTAAAAACATGTTTGTGAGGAGCACAATAGATCGGAATAGATGTGTCATCTTGTCACATTTGTTTGTATGGGCAGCGCTAGTACGCAGATAGCTCAATATGTAATTCGGCATAATTAATTTTATCGTCGTCTCGTAGACGCCGTATTACGTATATTGAATGGCGTTCTTTCAATAATCTTTGCCGTTCTCCTCGAGATAATACTGTAGCCTCTGCGTATGAACTATGAAGTTGATCTCGAGCCACGAAAAGACAATAATAGATCAGAATAGATCATTACAGTAGATCTGTCATCTTGTCACATTATTTTGCATGCATTAAGTGAACTCAGATAGCTCATGTAATTAGTTATTTTATCGTCGTCTCGATGCCGTTCTTTTAATAATCTGTGCCGTTCTTCTCGAAATTATAGTGTAGCTTCTGGCAGTACTTTGCGTATGAAATTAATCTCGAGCAGTGAAAAGCACAATAGATCAGAATAGATGATAGATCTGTATCGAGCGATGAACTTTCCTACAGCAAACCGCGATGTCTTGATTCCTTCTTCTTTCTCCAAAATTTCTGTGATTTTCGTAATGGAAACGCCAGAAGATTTTAACGATACAATTCGATTTCTGGCGAATTGAGAAAGCTTTCCCATTCTTATCTGTGTGAACACAAGATTCGAGTGATAGAGCAGGAGAGATTGAGAGAACAATCAACAATCAGATTCAGAACAGAACGACTCGGATAACCTTCGCAATGAAATCGTATCACCGAACGTGATGCGAGCTCTGCGTCCAGCGAGTACAGCTTTCAGCGAGACGCAAGACGAACGCAAGACGGACGCTAGACGGACGCTAGACGGACGCAAGACGAACGCAAGACGGACGCAAGACGGACGCAAGACGAACGCAAGACGGACGCAAGACGGACGCAAGACGGACGCTAGACGGACGCTAGACGGACGCTAGACGGACGCTAGACGGACGCTAGACGGACGCTAGACGAACGCAAGACGAACGCAAAACAGACGCGATTTTTGATAGGTTATTTCTTAGCAGTACTGTAGTTGTTACCAGTAGCGAAACTGGCCGTAGCAACTGGTCATGTTATGACTGAATATGTAAATCGTTTAAAAATTTGCATACTGGTTGTTACAACCAACTGAATTAACATCAATGTTGTTCCAGAAAAGATTATATCTCTTTATTCGAGTGGTCTTGAATCCTGTTTCTATTCTTCGAGTGGTCTTGAATCCTGTTTGATTCTTACGTTGTTGTGTCCACCAATTCGGGCAGGATATTGATCGATTGTCACTCCCATTTCAGGTAAAGTAATGACAAGGTTTTTTCTCTGCACAGATGTAAGTTTGTTGAGCAACAGGCACAAACCTTCGTTTGTAAATATTGAGTATTGTCTTTGGCGAGAACTGTCAAATGTCACCGCTTCGCTAGGTTTGATTTTAACGAGCACAATGACTTCGTTTGATTTGAGTTGCGTGTACACACGAGACAAACAAGAAAAACTAAGTCAGAACTATCTTAGTCGTCTTACCTTGAAAAACTGAAATGAATTGAAATTGTTCGAGAACCTCATGGCGTTGCGTGATCAGAAAATACCATGTTCGTGGTGGCGTTGACAAGTTCCGAACATTAATTCCGTACAACTTCCGTGAAAACGAATAACCCTCTGGAGTATGTGAACGCAAACTAAACTACGTCACAAAACGTCATAAAACTGAACATCCACCTAGGAAATTTTTACATATATCGAGATCTCGTTGACTATACATAGGTGCGGAAAGAGGTCTGGGCACGAGACATAGATAACCCATGTCAAGATTAGTGTGCTGCCTACGGCAGCAAATATAAAGTATAAATAAATATAATATAAATGAATATAAATAAAAAATAAAAATAAATGAATAATATAAATATATAAATATAAATAACATAAAATAAATAAATATAAATATATAATAAATAAATATAAATATATAAATATAGAATATAAATATAAATATAAATATAAAGTATTGTATATTTTATATTATTTTATAGTATAAGACTATTTTATAGTTTTTTTAGGATATTTTATCTAAAGAGTACCACACCATATGCGTGGCACGGAACTAACTAATAATAAATATATCTAATCAAAACTGTTGAGTCTCTTAACTTCAAATATATATATATATATATATATATATATAACAGATGATTAAAACACAAGTTACTTCATTTAGAACTTTATTTCCACTACAAACTTGTTTCGTATGGCAAGCGTATTGCTTGTCACACTCATCAGGTGAAAAGTGAAAAGATCACTTTTCACCTGATGAGTGTGACAAGCAATACGCTTGCCATACGAAACAAGTTTGTAGTGGAAATAAAGTTCTAAATGAAGTAACTTGTGTTTTAATCATCTGTTATGCCGCTCTGCTTAAGCATTGAGCACTCTACCCGTACGATTTTGTACCCGATATTTATTATCACAACACTTTGCTATATATATATATATATATATATATT
>JAYKKM010000159.1:1020000-1035000 GCA_035772405.1 Chrysogorgia sp. JL179-B06 | reverse complement strand
TTTCTACTCCTTTGAAGAGTCATTGGTACCCTTTATGAACTTCATTCTACTCTATAACAAGTTGTGCAAATTAACAATGTTATTTGAATGATTCCTGTAATTTGAATGATACATGCATATTGCATATACACAGAAACAAAAATAGAGATTGTGTAAAATAGTTTATTAACTAAATATGTCAATATTTTCAATAATTTATTAACTAAATATGTCAACAACATACTATACTGGCAGGTTTTAAAATCTACTTAAGCATATTTCTCAATAGTACATTATCGTTCCTAATCAAGGTAAACATGATATTATCATGCCCAATTAATGGATATTCAAACAACTGGCCCAGATTAACATCTTGTTTTAGGAACTCACACATATTTCACTAAAAGCCCATTTAAAACTAAGTAACGATATTCGGTTGAAACACTACATTTATTTATTTCCTGCTAATCTGTGGACCTAGTTACTCTGTCCTAATTCATCAGAGGAATTACATGTATAGATCTAATGAAGGCATGAGTCAATGTGTCAAAGACTTTGGAAGAGTTTTGCAAGAAATAACTAAACGTAGTGTCAATTTTCACTAAAAATTCAATTAACATTATAAAAACATGAAATTTTCAGTTATATAATCAATGTTTTGTTTCAATAAAATGTTCTAACTGTTTTCATCCTTTATCTTCCTACCAATTGCACGCCTTTCATTTCTCCATGTTTGTGCCATAATGCCATTGTTGCCTCATTGGTGTATTCTGTTGCTTTATAGAAGTGCTTCAGGACATGAGCTGAAAATAAATAAATATATAAATTTTAAAATATTAATAAGAGGGATATAGTCCTACAGCCGTATAAAAGAGATATTTCTAGAGGTATTTTTAAACAATTCAAGTGAAGAGGTACAGTACTGTAGCTCTAAATACTTGCTTTTGTTAATTACTTTTTTATTTGAAAGGAAATAATGAAAGAGAAGTAATAGAGATGAGAATGCAGAATCAACCCCTCACCTGACCTATAACATTGACCTATAATCCAGAACCATAGTGATAAATTAGGCAGATATACTGTACATACAGTATGGTACCAGTCAATTTAACAATTAGACAACAAGGCACAAGTGTTCTATGCAAGCCAAGTTGTCTAACGCTCACCACAAGTTAATTGTTTTTGTATCAACAAACTAGTCGGTCAAACTTAAAATATGAAAATAAAGACAAACTGCAAAGTTTCTGCATTGTTTTGATTTTCAAAACTGGTGCTTAATCACTATAAGTGGTCTATCACAAATAGACCTATAGTAGCATAGCCAATTAGCATTGGCGACAGACCACTAGTTTAAGTTTGTTGTCTTGATGCCATTGAATGATAATTATCCAATGGCTTTGGTGTTACTAAATTTAGATTACAACAAAAACCTGGTATTATTAAAGACTTGAGGGGACTTTTTGAGAGAGGCATAATAGGTCTCTTATTGTTAAAATTTAAACACATGTATAACAACACATATTTTTTCCAAGGAAAGTTCTAAAGTAAGTTATCGGCACTCTGAGCATTAATTGAGAATCCCTTTCGTACATTTTTTCATACATTACTGTATATCCTGGCATTTATCCATGTTTTGTGGTGGGCACTAATATTTATTATAATCTGATTGCATTTTCTGCTTAGTGAATCAATCTTTTGCTGTAATGTAATTATAACCAATTTCAATTTTTTAATTACCGTATAGCCAATTTCTGACCAATTATTAGTTTGACCTTCACACAGTCCAGAGCAGGATGGCCTTCCTTGCTTTTCCCTGTGACTGATAACTGGGACAGAATATATTTCCAAATAAGGCTGACAATAAATTGGAAGTCTTCATGAATTACAGTACCGGTAATAGATTTCTATGTGCAAATAGCACATTGTGTCGGTCACAAGAAACTACATATCACTTCAATATGCCATGCAAAAACTTGACAGATATAATGCAAAATCTCACTCTCTAAATTACGGTACAGGGGGAAATACATATTATTTCAATATTTCCTCAACTAATTCAAACTAGATAATACTGGGATTGAACCCTGCGACCCTGGCAATATACAGTACACCAGCACACTAACCGACTGAACTATGGGAGCTCCATGGTGGAAATGCCACGAATGAAGTGAATGGGTTTATTACTGAGAATATTTGGCATTTAGACTCAATTAAGGTGGCTCCTGATGGTTTAAACATGAATGCATAACTATATTAGACTAAAGTACTTAAAGGACCATCTGTACACGGTACGATTTGTCGTATACGATTTTCATCTTGGTGTATGTGATCAAACTGTACACGCATGTCAACATTCACCATCGAATCAGAAACAAGAATTATGTTGTGTGCAAACAATTACATACGCCAGTACGACAATCGTATACAATGTTGTATGCCAGAATGACAATCGTATACGATGAATTGTATCGTGTAGAAGGGCCATAAGGAAGCCTAGTTAGTAAGTACTCGTACCAAGACGAGTCAGGGGTGTGACACAGGCTAGTCTTGTAGTTGCATTTTCCTTAACTGGTTCCAGTCGGTTTATATATCACACTTACAATTTTCCTTCACTATAACTTTAATACCTGTATGTCATCCAATTAATGTAGTGTAAATGCCAAATATTCTCAGTAAAATATCCATTCACTTCATAATGGCATAATACCACCATCATATAATACTGAACTTGTTGCCAAGCTCCTGTCATAGGACTCCATAATCCCAAGAGCTGTGGCTTAAATTCCAGCTACTAAACTGTTAGGCCTTGAAGTTATATTTTTCACAACCCATCTCAGTTGCATCTTCACACTCAAAGTTTTCCTTCACTATAACTTCAACATTGTCATAACTAAGTGCCAACCAGCAACCAGTTTCTCTTATAATTAAATCAGTTTAATTGCTTTGATGAAGAGCAAGATTTAATATAATAAACAGTTCTAGTACAGTAATATTGGTGCATTTTCCTTCAGGGGCTTAACTGGCTCATAAGACCTTTTTCAGCAAACTTTCAAAGGTCTTAAGAGCAATTGACGAAAGCTGATCAATATAAATGTTTCAACAGCGACTCACTCGACGAATAATGTCAATGGCGTCCAAAATTAATGGTGATTCGCAATTATGAAACACAGATTTAAGTATTATTAAACATTAAGAGAGCAGTAGATTATCACCAAAGTCATTAACAAATTATATACAACTCACCAGTCGCAGCAATCACGCGCCCCAGATACGCTTTCCAGCCACCTTTAGGCGGTTTGACAACAGCTGCTTTGTGAAAACAACAGTGATCAACTGCATGGCTGGCTTCTTTCCTCGGATTAACGAGCATAATCGCGAACAAAATCTTTAGCTAGGATAGTCGTCTAGTTGGTAGAAGTCCAGTGGATCAATACGTATTTCATCTCGCTTCTAGATAGGTTTCATACGTCAAATAAAGTTATAAAGATACGAGCTTCTCTTCGCACGCAGAACATGTAAAATCGCGAAGCGACGAATACGAAATATTGCGCCATAACATCACGTGTCACTCTGATCACGTGCTATGTGGAATAAAGTACCGGTCGGCATTTTGATACCATGTTCAGAGAGATTTTAACAATGTTGTCAGCTTGGCGGAGCCTGAGGATTTCAGCATTATTTTAGACCAGATTGGTGTAATGTTAGACAGATTTGGTGTGTAGACAACCATATATAAAGACAATGATGCATTCAATTTCATTTATGATATTAGTGAAATCAGCTATTCAGTTGTTTTTCATGCATTACTAAAACAGAATACAGAATAGTTCATAATTATTCAAATATTTTTGAATAGAATAATTTTATATATTTAATTACCAATTTTTACCTAAACTTATCCACAAATCAAGAAAAACTACAATGACTCCAAGAAAGAGCATAATAACTCCAACAAAGAGTGCTATGACTCTAACAAAGAGTCCTCGGACTCCAACAAAGAGTGCTGTGACTCCAACAAAGAGTGCTATGACTCTAACAAAGAGTCCATCGACTCCTCCAGGAGTCCTATAACTCCTAGAAAGAGTTCACGGAGTCCACTAAAGTGTCATTTTGACCCCATGTTGGGGTCAAAACAACCCTTAGAGTCAAAACCACTCCTTGAAGGGTCAAAATGACCCTTCGAGGAAAGGTGCTGAAATGACTCCTTGGGGTCAAAACGACTCTTTTGAATTTACAGTGTATATATATATATATATATATATATATATATATATATATATATATATATATATATATATATATAATAAGCGCGAGTGAGTTGCGTCTGTTATGCTTGTGACTACCTAGGCAATTGTAATATAACATATTGCCAATGATGCAGTCTGACCGGCTGTTCTATTTTTCACTCCAAATTTCTGAGGTGGTAGTTTTGCTAATGATAATTATGTTCCGTAATTTCAGAGACGCTTTTCAAGGACAACTACTATGTTTTCAATGTCAGCTATCCTGGCGATATGGCAGGAATTTGTTCCTTCTTACAAGATGTGGCTTTGAAGAAAAAAAGACAATAAATACAAAGGGACAAAATATTCAACTTTATGGCTGAATTAAGAAATAGCCTGAAATTGTAATACGCTGTGCATGTAAATTTTTGATGCTTTTTAAAACTTCTCATGCACTATGCACTTTTCTTTAATTGTACTTAATTATAAATGTGCTCTATAGAATTTTGCTATAAACAATGCGTACTCCAAATAAAGTGAGCATTTTGACTAAAGAAAATTTAAAATGTAAACTTTATTTAAGTATTCATTTAATTGTTTAATTTGTATATTTTAAGAAGTGGTAATTAATTTTCTTATAAATGAATTGAAAGAAATATGTGTTTATTGAATTAGATCATTATTCGGATAAATAAACAGTTTTAATTGTAGCCCATGCAGAAGTATAAGTGTTTCTTCGAGTATGTATTGCAATAACACACCATAAACTGTTTCACATCTTTAGGCTTTATATTACAACACATCTTTAGGTGTGTTGTTACAACACACCCTTAGGCGTGTTGTTACAACACATCTTAAGGTGTGTTGTTACAACACATCCTTAGGTGTGTTGTTACAACACATCTTAAGGTGTGTTGTTACAGCACATATTTAGGTGTGTTACATAACACACCATGGTGTGTTACATAACACACCATGGTGTGTTACTTAACACACCATGGTGTGTTGCATAACACACCAATGTGTGCTAAATAACACACCTTTTTACATAACACACCTTAAGGTGTGCTATTTACTGGACAAGCAAAAAACACATATTTAGATGTGTTGTAGTAACACACCTAGGTGTGTTGTAGTAACACATCTTATTGTGTGTTAAATACTGGACAAAAAAGGTGTGTTGTCATAACACACCTTGTTTTAAGAGTGTACCTACCTACCTACCTACCTACCTACCTACCTACCTACCTACCTACCTACCTACCTACCTACCTACCTACCTACCTACCTACCTACCTACCTACCTACCTACCTACCTTACTTCCTACCTACCTACCTGTCTACCTATCTACCTATCTACCTATCTATCTATCTATCTATCTATCTATCTATCTATCTATCTATCTATCTATCTATCTATCTATCTATCTATCTATCTATCTATCTATCTATCTATCTATCTATTTATCTATCTATCTATCTATCTATCTATCTATCTATCTATCTATCTATCTATCTATCTATCTATCTATCTATCTATCTATCTATCTATCTATCTATCTATCTATCTATCTATATTATATATAGAAATAGAGAACGGTTGGTGTACTGCTAAATCGGATGTAAATGTATGATATATATCTGATAATAAACTAACGTTTCGAGCGAAGGCCTTCGCTCGAAACGTTAGTTTATCACGCTTCTGATTCTGACTATGTCGCTTCTGTCACTATTTAAAACCAGCCTTTACGACACACATGCCCCAGTAAACTGCAATATTGCTAAATACTAAAACATTAAACACAGACAGATACCTTTCTCTTTTTCAGTCTCACAATCCTCCAAAGTGAGCAGTGTTTGCACTTCACTCGACTTGCTTCCTTTCAAAACACTTAACACAGCTGGTTTTTTTATTCTCCATGTTTCTCTTATTTCTTTAGCGACATTTTTCCTCTCCAAGATCCTGTCAAACTCTGCTTTCATCTAAATAGGATGACAATGAATTGAAATAACTATCAGATAATTTATGAAATTGACTATTTATTTTTTTATTAATCGTCAGCGGGCAGTATCCTAGGCTTTTCTGGTTTTTGATTGCTTGTGTGAGCGGGCGGTAATTTATGGTATCTTGGACCACGGTCCAAAACGATATTTTTTTACATTTAAACTTATTGTGGCATTTAAACTATTTAATTCTCAAAACTATATTTCGCTTGTCAACGGATAAAATGGGTTCAGATGAAAGCTATGACGATGAAAGTAATTACACTCTTAAAACAAGGTGTGTTATGACAACACACCTTTTTTGTCCAGTATTTAACACACAATAAGATGTGTTACTACAACACACCTAGGTGTGTTACTACAACACATCTAAAGATGTGTTTTTTGCTTGTCCAGTAAATAGCACACCTTAAGGTGTGTTATGTAAAAAGGTGTGTTATTTAGCACACCTTGGTGTGTTATGCAACACACCATGGTGTGTTAAGTAACACACCATGGTGTGTTATGTAACACACCTTGGTGTGTTATGTAACACACCTAAAGATGTGCTGTAACAACACACCTTAAGATGTGCTGTAACAACACACCTTAAGATGTGTTGTAACAACACACCTAAGGATGTGTTGTAACAACACACCTAAGGATGTGTTGTAACAACACACCTTAAGATGTGTTGTAACAACACGCCTAAGGGTGTGTTGTAACAACACACCTAAATATGTGTTGTAATATAAAGCCTAAAGATGTGAAACAGTTTATGGTGTGTTATTGCAATACATACTCGAAGAAACACTTATACTTCTGCATGGGCTACAATTAAAACTGTTTATTTATCCGAATAATGATCTAATTCAATAAACACATATTTCTTTCAATTCATTTATAAGAAAATTAATTACCACTTCTTAAAATCTACAAATTATACAATCAATACTTAAATAAAGTTTACATTTTAAATTTTCATTTGTCAAAATGCTCACTTTATTTGGAGTACGCATTGTTTATAGCAAAATTCTATAGAGCACATTTATAATTAAGTACAATTAAAGAAAAGTGCATAGTGCATGAGAAGTTTTAAAAAGCATCAAAAATTTACATGCACTGCGTATTACAATTTCAGGCTATTTCTTAATTCAGCCATAAAGTTGAATATTTTGTCCCTTTGTATTTATTGTCTTTTTTTCTTCAAAGCCACATCTTGTAAGAAGGAACAAATTCCTGCCATATCGCCAGGATAGCTGACATTGAAAACATAGTAGGCCAAAATGCTCAACTAGAGCTCTTGGCAATGCCTTGCACCTTTTACAAAATGCCCTATCTTCCCCGCTGACAAAAATATGCTGGATATCAGTGGCAGTGCCAATTAGCCAAACCAAGCGGAACTCAACAGTTTTGTCCTTGAAAAGCGTCTCTGAAATTACAGAACATAATTATCATTAGCAAAACTACCACCTCAGAAATTTGGAGTGAAAAATAGAACAGCCGGTCAGACTGCATCATTGGCAATATATTATATTACAATTGCCTAGGTAGTCACAAGCATAACAGACGCAACTCACTCGCGCTTATTACATCATGGCGTTTAGTCCCTTAGCACGCCAGATGCAAGCGAATCCTAATCTCGGATCGGATTTATAGGTATATATATATATATATATATATATATATATATATATATATATATATATATATATATATATATATATATATATATATATATATATATATATATATATAATATATATATATATATATATATATATATATATATATATATATATATAAAATTATGTGTATGTATGTATGTACTATGTACAGATTATAACTATCATCACACAGTAATTTTAGTAGAGCCATTTTGGCCCCAAAAATGGGGCCAAAATTTTGACCCTGAGGTGGCCCCCATTAATAGGGCCGTTTTGGCCCCCTTGCACTAGGGCCAATTTTGGCCCTTATTTTGGGGCTGTTTTGGTCCTTTTTGTAGGGCTGTTTTGACCCAAGATGGCACCATTTTTATAGGGCTGTTTTGGCCCCCTTGCACTAGGGCCAATTTTGGCCCTTATTTTGGGGCTGTTTTGGCCCTTTTTCTAGGGCTGTTTTGACCCAAGATGGCACCATTTTTATAGGGTTGTTTTGGCCCCCTTGCACTAGGGCCAATTTTGGCCCTTATTTTGGGGCTGTTTTGGTCCCCTTGCACTAGGGCCAATTGTGGCTCTTATTTTGGGCTGTTTTGGCACCCATAAAATAGCATTATTTTGTACCCTTTTTGAATAGTTTTAGTCATCAGGATCTGTTTTACAGGGCCGTCTTAAAAACTAAAAACAGTGATAATTTATGCTGGAGGGCTGTCCTAATTGAGGGGCTGTCTTAGCAGGCTATGCTATGACCCACAAATGTATCATTAGAAAGCGTTTCGTTTACCTGAGCCTCCCCAAAAAACTGATCCTTGTACAATAATTAGTAGAACAAGTAACAAATATATTGTATTTCAAATCACAACAACTGTATTACATAAAAACTAATGTAGAGGGAAAAAAGATGGCCTCCTACTACTTTACAGTCCTGAAAAAACAGGATTTTTCTTGCACAACATTTAACCTATTTTATATACAACTATACAAGTAATTCATATATTTATTACTGTATATACATGACAAAATTATCGCATTCTAATTGGTGGAGAGGAGTGCAATTATTTTGTTAATTGCACTGCAATTAATGAAAAGAGATAAGACACTGGGAACAAGTTTGAGAATAAAATTCAAAATGGTGGTTATTATATACTGGAACATTTTCCAGTTTCCACTACTTGTCATACACAAATATAACTCAAGTCACAAAACTTGGTGATTTTTAAGTCATGTCATGTATATAATAAACAAGTAAGTATATGATTTTGCTCGTGAAATTAAGAATTTACACTATGCATGATATTTGAAAAGTATGCCAAATAGCATTGCCTATCGGCTCATGCAATTTTGGCACAATTTTCAAATATCTACTTGTAGAGTAAATCCTTAATTGCACTTGCTATCATGATTACCTAAATTAATAATAACATAACTAATGCATCGTTATTTTTTAAAAAGATTCCAACTACTTTACAGTTGTAAGTACACCAATAATGGTCTTGACTGAAACAGGACATTTTTCTGGCAAATTCCCATTAACACCATGTCCAGAAAACAGTAAATGTTTTTACCTATTTTGTGTTCCACATTATAAGGTTGATACACTGCCAGCAACATTTTTTGCTAGCAACAGGATTTGTTCTTTAACCACATTGTCCAATGACTGCTCATCCTGTAATTAAAAGCCATATATTCAGTTAGATATCAGTCTTATACAAGAAAATGTAACAAACAGAACCTGGAAAGAAGCATTTATAGGTGCTAGTCATTTTAAAAATGCACAACATTGGTAGTGACATGAGGCCAAGTTGATCAAGTAGAAGTCATCTACCCAATTTGTCCCAGGAAATATTGATGAACTCGGCCTCAGTCTCTACCAATACTGTGTTTTGAATAACTTGCCTCCTGTAATTAATCCCCTAGTAGTGATCTCCCTGAGAACTCCTAGGGATATTAAATTAGTGCCAGTACATATTGTTACAGTACCGGTAATACTAGTGATTAAGAACTCAATGGGAACCTTGTCATTATGTATCTTAGGTAGCAGTATACATATATAAAGTAAACGGTTTGAACCTAGGAGTATCATAAGATGTGTGAAGTTGATCGTCCAGGTTGTTGTAGTCTTGAGAAAGACTGTTGTTGGTTACTGACGTTTCGACGGCCATCTTCATATTCACACACATATACAAACATACTGTATACTATATCCATGGTTGAATTAACAGAGTGCTATATGCATATAACACATTGGTTAGGTGCAATATGAAATCTCTCTCTAAATTACAGTGGGAAATTGCATATCATTTCCCCAAACTAATTAACCAAACACTGTGTAATAAATTGAACTGCACGACCGGCAAAATACACGAGCGCACTAACCAACTGAACTATGGTAGCTTGGCAACATATTCATTATATACAATGGTGGAAATGCCAATGAAGTGAATGGGTTTATTACCGAGAATATTTGGCATTTATTCCCAATGAATAGTGTATTGAAAGGAAAATTGTGAGTGTGAATATAAATTAATTTTATAAATAGATAGATAGAGTAAATATTTATTCAGGATAAAACACTTCAGAATTTACAATATTCTGTTGTCAATGTCTATCAATATTCGAAGTGGAAAATAATATGCTGTAATTACTGATTACAGTATACAGTATTATTAGTATAAATATAATATAAATTTTGATTATATAATAGCAATTTTATAATATTAATATAATATAAATTTTGATGGGTTTGATTCCAGACAGAAGCCGAGAAGGTCTTATAGTTGCAGGGTTCCAGTCTTAATCCAATTAATGGAGTGTAAATGCCAAATATTCTCAGTAAAATATCCATTCACTTCATTGGCATAGCACATCATATATGATATAAATACTGAACTTGTTGGCAAGTTCCTGTCAAGGGCCTCCATAGTTTAGTCAGTTGGGGCACTGACCAGTTCATAATTTCTCAGGGTTGTGGCTTTGATTTCCAGCCAGAAGGCCTTGAAGTTGGATTTTTCACAACCCATCTTAGTTCAGTGTCAACACTTTCATAATCAAGTGCCAACCAGATACCATTTTTCTCTTCAAGATCATATAAACAGTAATGGTGCACTTTCCTTCAGGGTTTTAACTGACTCATAAGATCTTTGTCAGCAAAAAAGCTGTTTTACTTATAAAGGTCTTATGAGCACCTGACGAAAGCGGATCAATATAAATGTTTCATTCCGTTCTTCATTAAAATACCAACAGCGACTCACTCGACGAATATACAATGGCGCCCACTGGTGCATGAAATACAGACTTAAGTATTATTAAACACTAAGAGAGCATTAGATTATCGCCAAAGTCGTGAACAATTTGTATACAACTCACCAGTGATAGCAATGACGCGTCCAAAATACGCTTTGCAGCCACCTTTAGGCGGTTTTGACACCAGGTTTGCCAAACAACAGGCCAAACAACAGTCAGTCAACACAATGCCTTCTTTCTTCGTATTAACGAGAATACTCTTTATATCCCGAACGAAATCTTCAGTGAGCATAGTCGTCTCGTTGATATAAATCCAGTAGATAAACACGTACTACATCTCGCTTCTAGATATGTTTCATACGTCAAATAAAGTTTTAAAGTTGTATATAAAAGCAGAAAAGCTTCTCTTCGAAGATGAGATGTCAACGTCCCGAATACGAAATATGCGCCATAACATCACGTGTCACTCCGATCACGTGCTATGTTAGGGAATAAGTACCGGTGGTATTTTGATACCATTTTCCAAAATGCGAGAGGATTTCACTATTATTAATGGTAGTTTATTTCATTATTGAACGTGATTGTGTGTTATCAAATAATGCCAAACTACAATATCCATGCCCTACGTTGGAAGTGAAATTTAATCAAATTCAATAATTTTCGTGCGTTGCGTATGTCGGGTAGGACGATTCCCGGTCCATTCGGCATATTTGTTCCCAGACCCCTTTAGTCACGGCCACATATAGCCAACATGGCGGATTCCTGGTATCAGATACAAATATCTAACTGACCCCAAACAGCCCATGTTCGAAAAATCCAAAATGTCTTTCCGGCACACAGCAGACGTACTGTATGAGATACTTAGAACTGTTTGCCTTGTCGGTACAGCTCATGTATGTTTGTTCTGTTTTGGCCCCTATTATTGTTCTGTTTTGGCCCCAATAGGGGCCAAAACATCTTGGCCCTAATAGGGGCCAAAACAGCCCTGTTTCAAAAATCCAAAATGGCTCGAAAAGTAGGGGGCCGATATAGCCCTTGAGGTACTGAAACAGCCCTTGAGATTTGTTTTGGCCCTGCTTGGGGCTGTTTGAAAAAGCCAAAGTGTCTTGCCAGCACACTGCAGTAATGTGTGACATAAGGTGTACAGCCAAGAACTGTACACCTTGTTAGTAAAACCCATGCTTGTTCTGTTTTGGCCCTAATAGGATCCAAAACAGCCCATATTTCAGAAATCCAAAATGGCTCTGTGGGGCCAAAACGCTTCCTACTTGGCCAAAACAGCCCTTAAAATAGGGGCTGATGTAGCTCCTGAGGTACTGAAACAGCCCTTGTGTTCTGTTTTGGCTCCTGCTTGGGGCCAAAATGGCCCATGTTTGTAAAAGCCAAAATGGCTCCTAGGGGCCAAATTGGCTCTCTTAAAATTACTGTGCAGATTAAGAATGATAAAAAATTAGGGCGGTTTTATATTACAGGCATAACATTATTCTCATGACGATACTTAGCTAAAAGTTCAGATCTTTGGTTTAAAATGTATGTCCTATCTGAATTTAAAATGCAATCTTTTCACTGGCTAAGCACAAGTGTAGTGTATTGCCCCAGCTCTATATGCATTAATACGCGTAACGATTGACCACTTAATTGAGTGTTTGATGTTGGATTCCTTCAGTTACCAATACAAAGTGTATTTGGATAACGCAGTACTAACCACAAACTGTCTTTTAACAACAAAAAATACACTGCAAGTACTGCGTTATCCAAATACATTAGGGAACTTCAGCGTGTTTAATGCATGTATAGAGCTGGAGAAAAACACTGCAACTTGTGCTTTAAGCTGAAAACGATCTGCATTTTAAATTCAGATAAGACATATACATTTTAAACAAAAGATCTGAACTTTAGCTAAGTGTCGTCATGAGAATAAATGTTATGCCGGTATTATGTAATATAAAACAGACCTATTTTTTTATAATTCTTAATCTGATGATCGCCTAGTGTGTGAAACTCGAGTAAATAAAGTTTTATTTAATTTTTATCGCTTCATCATGCTATATATAATCTGTACATGTTCGTGCTCTACCCCGTTATCGAGCGCTCTTAAAAGACAGTGTCATCACCTATACTTAAAATTTTACACACACACACACATATATATATATATATATATATATATATATATATATATATATATATATATATATATATCGGTAAATACTAAAATTGCAGCCAGGATTGTACATATTAAAAATATTTATTAAGTTGACTCTGACTAACTAAAAACGTATCACAACGTTCAAAATGTTCTTAAAGACGTTTCGATCAAAAAGCTTCGATCTTCGTCGGTTAAAAAGGTAAAAAAGCAATTACAGCTTTTAATATGTACAATCCTGGCTGCAATTTTAGTATTTACCGATTAATCAATTCTCATCATGGTTCACAAATTATGAAGATCGCTAGAAACTTGGAGAGGAAATCCATCAATATTCTCAAACATAAGGAACATCTAACGTTCAATCACGCGCTAAAAAGAACTGGCATTTTACCTAGCAGTCTCCGTTTCAATCCACCGATCAAATGTAGTGAGGGATTCAAGATTGTTGCGAAAACTGGCTGGAGCTTCATGAGATTACGTATACAACATGGTCACCAAAGAATTTTAGAACTAGAAGAACAACGATCGGACTGTCTGAAACAATTATCCACCGCCTTAACACAGGAACACTTGGACATGCTACATAAGGTAGTGGAGCACAATTCTCAAAAAGCGAACGATAAAGTCAAAACTAGACATCTACGTAAATTAACGGAGATTGGTGCTTTCGATAACGACAAAGATTATGTAAACAAAGATCGATGGGTATTGAATTTATCCAACCGTCCACTCAATACCCATGAAACTTTAGCCCTACGTAATGGATTAAATTTCGCTACCACTCCAAAATCTATTCCTACATCGAGTATTGTGGCCAGCATTGAAAAAGGCATTTACGATCTTCCCGATAACGCCAAAGCATCCATACGTGCATCAGTTGTTAGTATCCTAAAGTATGCCAAACCACCGACAACATCAAACATTACCAAACAACAAAACTCTGCCTTACGAAATCTCAAACAAGACAGTTCGATCAACATTATTCCAGCTGATAAAGGAAAAGCCGTAGTCATTATGAATACTGAGGATTACAACAAGAAGATAAGAAATTTGCTGAATGACGATACAACATATTTGAAAATAACAGACAAACGCAGAAATCCCACCTCGAAGGTTGAAAAAGATCTCAACAAATTGCTGCAAGAAATTAAATCGCAACCCTCAAGACACGATCGTGATAAAAAGCAAATACAGGAAAGATTATATTACCATTTGCGTAGTACCGATAGCTCAACAGCAACATTCTATGGCCTGCCCAAAATTCATAAACCCGACGTTCCACTACGACCCATAACTAGCTGTATCAACTTCTCCACATACAATCTTTCTAAACACATGGTTTCTATTATATCTCCTCTTCTGAATGAGAAATATTCGGTGAAAAATAGCGCTGAATTTTCTCAAAAAATTAAAGATTTACAAATATCAGAGGATGAAACTATGGTATCATTCGATGTTGTTTCACTATTCACATCTATTCCAGTTGAACTTGCGTTACAAATTGTCCAACAGAGACTGCAACAAGATAAGAAATTGAAAGACCGTACCAACATTTCCATCACAAATCTGCTGAAGTTATTAGAGTTTATACTCAATAACAGTTTTTTCAGCCATGACAAGCAATACTATCAGCAAATTTTTGGCTGTGCTATGGGTTCTCCCATAAGTGCAACATTGGCTAATCTAGTTATGGAGTTCGTCGAAGACAAAGCAATTTCTACAGCTCCACATCCCCCTCGATGGTGGTTCAGATATGTGGACGATA